>JAJEJO010002679.1:62844-212497 GCA_020662805.1 Glaucomys volans
TGCCCCCCCCCCCGTACCCGTTATGTATTATCAACCACTTATCAGATAAATCATTCAACCTTTAGTTTTTTGGGGTTGGCTTATTTTACTTAGCATGATATTCTCCAACTCCATCCAGTTACCTGCAAATGTCATAATTTTATTCTTCTTTATGGCTGAGTAATATTCCATTGTGTATATATACCAGAGTTTCTTTATCCATTCATCTATTGAAGGGCATCTAGGTTGGTTCCACAATCTAGCGATTGTGAATTGAGCTGCTATGAACATTGATGTGGCTGGCATCACTGTAGTATGCTGATTTTATATAATTATGCAAGCATGGAATATATCTTGTTCTAATTTGAACCCCAGCACCTCTCCTTCCCCTTCCCTTTCCCCACCCCCTGCTCCCTTTCCTCTATTGATCTTTCTGCCATATCCATAGTTATTTTTATTTTCTTAAATTAATTTCCTGTGGATGTGCATGATGGTGGGATTCACTATGGTGTATTCATATACGTACATAGGAAAGTTATGTCAGATTCATTCCACTGTATTTGCTTTTCCTATCCCCCTCCCTTCTTTTCATATCCATTTGTCTAATCTACTAAACTTCTACACCCATCCCACTTATTGTGGGTTAGCTTTCACATACCAGAGACAACATTTGACCTTGGGTTTTTTGGGATTGGCTTATTTTACTTAGCATGATAGTCTCCAGATCCATCCACCCAGAAAATGCCATAAAGTCATTCTTATTCATGGCTGAGTAATACTCCAATGTGTATATGTGGCACAATTCCTTTATCCATTAACTAGTTGAAGGCCACCAAGATTGGCTCCATAGCTTAGCTATTGTGAATTGTGCTGCTATAAACATTGATGTGATTGTGTCACTGTAGTATGCTGATTTTAAATCTTTTGGATATATGCTGAGGAATGAGATAACTGGGTAAAATGGTGGTTTCATTCCTAGTTTTCTGAGGAGTCTCCACACTGCTTTCCAGTGTGGTTGCACCAATCTGCAGTCTTACCAACAATGCATGAGTGTACCCTTTTCCCCACATCCTTGCCAACATTTACTATTAGTTGGAACACTTGGTTTGCAATCAGACCTTTAGCAGAACTTACATTTCATTCATTTGTGGGTGTTTTTTGCATTTATGTCAGTTTTTGCTATTGAAGCATAAACTTTTTCAATTGTTTTGTATTTATTTATTTTTGCTATAAAATTAATCTACAGGGGCTGCCATTTTTCCTCCTATGCACTTTTAAATGCACCTCAAAGAACGAGTCATGGAGGCACACAACGGAGAAGCAAAGAAATGCTTCCCCCCCTGGGGTTTGGGAGAGAGGAACGTTCTCCATCAAAGGGTTTCTGATAAGACCTGCAGCTTATAAACTGTTGCTACCACACGGACACCACCGAGGCAGGAACCGCGCATTTCCTGAAAGCTGGGAGGTTTGTCCTTAAAATCTCACAGTGATCCTCAGGAATGGAGAAACATGTCCTTAGTAGAAACTTTTGGCATCAACCATAAGTCCCTTACTCTGATCAAGCAGTGGGCAGGCGGTGGGAGGGGCCTCACTGGCTTCCTCAGGCCCTGCGAAGGGAATTCTGGGAAACCCTGGTTCTTTTATGCCTCTCTTGGCTCCGCCTCCTGAGTCCACTCTTGAGCTCCGTCTGTCCTCATGCCCTGTAATTCCTCCATCTCTTAAAGTTCACCGCCTTCTCTCAGCATCCATCCATGGCCTACAACTCACATCACATCCATCTTTCTGCCTGGGACTCTCCTCCCCACCCACTGCTGGTTAATCATCCTCCTGCACCTGCCTTTCCTGTGTCTCAGCTCAGGCGCTTCCTTTGCCTGGAATGTCCCTTCCTCACCGCTGCCTGGAAATTTCCCATGAATCCTCCAGGACCTGCAGCAAATGTGATATGCAACTTGTTCTCTGCAACAGAATCAGTAGCTTCCTCCTGGGCAATCCTACAGTGATGTCAGTGTCCCTCTGCTGGTGTTTGCCCTCTAGTCTACACATTTGTTTATAACACACACTCTGCTCAATCCTGCTAAACTCCAAAGACTAAAAACCTCATCTGTTGAATCATCTCTGGTATAACTGAATAAACAAAAAGATGCTTTAAGTTTTGGTATAACCTCCACAGCCAAAGGCATGCAAGGTCCAGGCTACTAAGTAATTAAAAAATAACATTGTACTTGTGCTTCAGATATATGTATAAATCATAAATTTCCAAATATTACCCACACATCTATAAAGTGTTGCCCACAGAGATATTATTTCTCTGGTGGTGTGTTTCAAACACTGAGTTACAAAAGCCGCATTAATCACTCATCCCCACCTTTTAGGTAAACTTCTTTGCAGATATTTCTGGGAGGCTCAAGGCACATCTCATAGATACAACTTGTGGTTGGTTGTCTTTTGTTCCTTGCTTTTGGGCACCTGCTGCCAGATGTACAACCTTCAATGTCCCCAAGAATCCAAAGATGCCATGCCAGCTGGAGCCACCGCCATCTTTGAAGCAACTTTGTGGACAGTGCAGAATCAGATTTGAGCCAGCTGAGTCTGAATCCTTGTCCTGTAGGTTGCTGGCTGTGAGCTTGGGCAAGTTACTCAACCACTTCATTGTTTCCAGTTTTGTACTCATTGTGAGGAAACATATGTAACATACAATTTTCCATTGCCATTTTTTTAGTGTGTGATTCTGTGGTGTTAGGTCCAGTCACTTTGTTGTGTGATCATCACCACCGCCATCTCTAGAACTACATCAAACTGAAACTATCCATTAAGCAGGAATTCCTTCTTTCCCTCTTCCCCCTGCTCCTGGTAACTTCGATTTGACTTTGTCTCTAGAATTTGCCTATTCTAGGTACTTCAGACAAGTACAATGGTACGATCCTTGTCCTGTGTCTTTTTTTTCCTTTTCCCTTAGCATAATAATGTCTTAAGGTTTATCTGTGTTGAAGCTTGTATCAAAATGTCTACTTTTTTTTGGCAGAATAATATTCCTTTATAGGAATATATCATGCTTGCTTATTCACTCATCTTGAGATGGGCATTTGTGTTGTTGATTTCAACATATCTTCCCTTGGACTTCTTTATTTTTTAAAATTATCTTTAGTTGTCAATGGACCTTTATTTTATTTATTTATATGTAGTGCTGGAAATCAAACCCAATGCTTCAGATGTGCTAGGCAAGTGCTCTACCACTGAGCTACAACTCCAGCCCATTTGGGCTGTTTTTAACTTTTGACTAATGTAAATAATGCTGCTGTGAACATGGGTGTGCAGATCCTTCTTCGAGTCATTGATTTCCATTATTTCAGGTCTATTCTCAACAGTGGAACTGGAGGGTCACATGGAGATTCCACTCTCCATCATGAGGAAACCACCACCCCGCACTAGACATTTTATGCCTGTTCTCTCACCTGTGCACGGGCTGTTGCAAGGATGGATCTGAAAGATTACAGCAAGTAGCAGGCAGGCTGCTCTGCTCTGTCTGCTAACAGCACTCGTGGGCCTGGACCTAAGATCCCTCCATTGCCCACTGTCAAGATTCCCTTTCCTCCCAGAGTGAGTTCCCATGGTTTCTTTGAGAACATTTTAAAAAAAATTCATTTTCACTCCCCTCTCCCTGCTGTTCAGATTAAGGAAATAAAACTAAAATATGTGGGGAAAAACATGCATGACTTCCATCTTCCCTGTGTGCTGTGGGCACACTTTCTTTGGCCCTGTGTCCTGAACATCTCTTTCCCAGATGCTCCTCCTACCCTAGGCAGAGTCCTTACGGATATACCCAGCTGCATTTCAGGTATGCTCAGATGAGACAGCCAAGGCTCCCCTGGTCACTGCTGAATCCTGTTTTACAGATTAAACAAGTAAGACTTAAGAAATCAGTTATTAATATCGAATCGCCACTGTTCAATATCCTCTGCCTTCAAAGAAAGGCAAATTAAAACCTCAATGAAATGCCGTTCCATGGCCTACCCAGTCTTGGTAAGGGCAGGGGGCAGGTGGAACTCTCATGCATCACGGGTGGAGTGTGAACAGCACAATTTTGGAGAACTGGAGGCTTTTATATACCACTCTTCTACTCTGTGACTCAGCAGTCCCCATCCTAGGCACTTATTCAAGAGAAATGAAAGCACAGGCAGAGTGGGCCTGCTCTTACACACTGTGTGAGAATGTTCCAGAAGCAGCCTTTAAAAAAATTAATGCCCTCCTCACACACACATACACACACGTGCACTCACACACACACCAAACCAACGAATAAACCCTGGAAACAATCAAAATGTCCATCTACAGGATAATGGAGGAATAAATTGTGGTGTATCTATATAATGGGATGCTATTTAGTGATAAAAAGGAAAGAACTACGGACACACACAACATAGATGAATCCTAAAAACATGCCAAGTGAAAGAGGCCAGAAGATTCCATACTTCATTTAAATAAAGTTCCCAAACAGGCAGAACTAATCTTTGGTGATAGAAATCAAAGTGGTTGTTGTCTCCAGGGTGGGAAGAGATTGAAAATGGGTGTGAGGGGACTTTTTGGGGAGATGAGAATGTTCTGTATCTTGAATTGCATGGTGGTTACGTGATATACACAACTGTCAACATCCATCCACTGTACACTTAAGATCCCTGCAGTTTTTATATGTGAATTCTAACCTCAATTTCAAACAGAACAGAGAATGGAAAGAGCTGCAGCAAGAATGCATTCCCACGACTATACCATGCTCCAGGCCCAGGACTCAGTACTCAGACTAATCTGATTTGGAATTATTCAAAATCACATTGGTTTGGGTTTGGTCCTATTTCAACTAGTTGCCAGGGTTCATTTGCTTCTGAACAGTCAACATTCCTTTTGCTGTTTATAGCAGAGGTGACCAAAGATCAAGCTCTTTCCATACCTCTCTAGCCATCACCAAGCTCTCTCCTGGACTAAGACAGCTCCTGAGGATGAAGTTCCTACCCTGAAGCAAACCTGAGGCCATTTCTCCTTCCCAAAGGGAGACTTCCTGAGGCTGCGGCCCTCCCAACCACTTCACTCTGCCTAGAATTGTCTTTAGCAGAATCAGATACAAAGGGCATCCTGGTTAACCAAAACACCATCCACAAGGGGGCAAGAGAAGAGTTGATGTTCTTACCAGTTCAAGCCAGTTCTTTCTGGTTTTGACCTGAGTGGCCTTTGTGATTGCATGAGTGCTTCACCTCCAACTACACCCTTCACAACCAAACTCCTACACACAACACGTATATATACCACACATTACACACAAATACACACACACTCATACACATTATATACACACTACACATATACACAACACATAACACTGTATACACACCACACACATTATATACATACTACACATAACACATGCATTATACACACATCACACATACATTCCATATATATTCATATACACACATACACATGGATTATAGAGAACATTTAACTCCAGTGGCAGCAATGAGTGTGAAGATTAATGAATAAGACTATATGTTGGTAAATTTAATAAACAAGCAGGGACAGCAAGAAATTTTTTTGCTTAACTGACTCTCAAAGTTTGGGGCACATTGGAATATCTAGAGGTTTCTAAAAATCACAAATGTCTGGAGTTTGAAAACATGCTTAAACAAACAAAGGAGGCATGCTTGGATATAGAAATAGGTTTTTTTTTAAGAAAGTAAAAGGGAAGGTTTTCCGATGTCCAGAGGTCATTTTCATTCAGTGGGAGGCAGGTAAAAGTTCAAATGCTGTTGCGGAGACTTGACTCGATACAAGGAGGCACTTGTTCATCAAGACTGTTGCATACATTTTTTTTGGTCTTGCAAAAGCAAAGTGCAGATGTGAATCAGCCCGTCAGTGTTAGTTTTATGAAGTTGCTAAAAGGTAAGTATAATGACACTGTTAAAGGGGAGACAGATTTAAAAAGACTTGGGAGCAGACAAGATTCATGCTGGGAACTGAATTTACTAGAAACTGCTTTCCCTCAGTGCAGTCTGCAAAAAGGCAAATCCAAATTTGCTTTAAAAATACCTCAGGAGCACTAGGGTGGCCTAGAATCTTCAAAAATAACAAAGGTGGGGAAAGCCTCTAGCAAGAAATGAGATGGACGGACGCAAATCGCAAGCTGAAATGTGCCCTCTGCACTCCTTCCAGGGTGTTTTCAGGAATAGTGAACTGTGATGAATCCTAACCACCGCTTGAGGGCGCCCTAGGCTCGCGAGTCACAGCAATGAGGGCGCTCCTTAGACGCCTCCCCTTTTACTTGCAAGTCGGAGGGGAAGTTGAAAGCAGGTCAGACTCTGGGCCTGTCTAAAAATGAAAAATCTGGGGGCTAAGCAGCTCTGTGATCTTCCTTTCCTCTTCGGTTCTCATTGACTGTGTCTGTGTGCCTAATTAGTTGCTGCACTCCTAAATTCCAGCAGCTAAGTTGCCCCTTCCTGGGGACAGATACAAAGCCTGGGGAGACCAGATCCTGCCCTCCAGCTCTGAGGCCAGGGACGCAGCCAGAGGCAGCTCAAGCACAAAACAGCCTTAGGGATTCTTTTTTTTTTTTTTTTAGTTGTCAATGGATGTTTTTATTTTATTTATCTATATGTGGTGCTGAGTATTGAACCCAGGGCCTCACACATGCCAGGCAAGTGCTCTACCACTGAGCCACAACTCCAACCCCAGACTTGGGGATTCTTGACCTCAAGAACCCAAGCATTAAGCATGTGCCCTCAGAGAAAGGGCTACAGATGAGATTTTTTTTAAAGTGGGAATCTTTGCCCACCATCTCACAAAACAACCTTGAACATTTTTGGCACTCCTCGTATATATAGGAGTTTGAAGGACCAGGAAACCAGATTTGCCATGGGAGCTTTCTAGGAAGCCTTAGTGAGAAGAAGGACTCTAGTCCTAGTGGGGAAGAGAGGGGACACAAGCAGACCTGCTAGGGCAGAGAAGGACGGGGCCCCCCACGGGAGAGAACTGGAAGACATGGGAAGATGGTATTAAGACTCACCAGTCCTTCATCCAAGTCAGTGATATCATTATAACCAGAGTCCAGCAGAACAAATCATGAATCCCTGCCTGAGAAAACAGACTAAGCAAAAGACTGTGCTAGGAACAAGTTTTAAGAGGTAGAAAAAAAACTTCTTGTGTCTGAAAAAAAATCTCTGGCCATTTGACTTATTAAAAATTAGTGGAACCAACCTAGGTGCCCTTCAACAGATGAATGGATAAAGAAAATGTGGTGTATTTACCCAATAGAATATTACTCAGCCTTAAAGAAGAATGAAATAATGGCATTTGTAGGTTAAATGGATGGAACTGGAGAATATCATGCTAAGTGAAATATGCCAATCCCCCAAAACCAAAGGCCGAATGCTTTCTCTGATATGCAGATGCTAATTCACAATAAGGTGGGAGCATCTATGGAGGAATAGAGGTACTTTGGATTAGGCAGAGGGAAGTGAAGGGAAGGGAGAGGGTATAGGGGTACGAAGAAAAGTGGAATGAATGGGACACCATTACTTTATGTACACTGCTGGTGTGATTCTATATCATGTACAACCAGAAGAATGAGAAGTTATACTCCATTTCTCTATGATGTATCAAAATGCCTTCCACTGTCACGTATAACTAATTAGAACAAATTTTAAAATAAAAAATTAGTGGAGCTAGTCACATAACAATAATGGTTTTTAATCATATTGATAGATTATTAGTATTCCTCTTCTTACTCCCCATATACTATAGAACCATGGGGAAAACCTCAAAGTCTTTGGTTAACAGAGAATTTCCTGACAGTGAGTGTTAAAAAGTGCAGGCAAAGTAAAATCCATTTTGGGGAAGGGAGGGAGAGGACTTAGAAAAAGATTAAAATCTACCCTGAGTCACTCTTGTACCAGGAAAGGGTAGGCTTGAATCACATCACCTGTCTAGAATTCTTTTGATTATTTTCCTTTCCCTCAAATAGTAGTGTTGTTGTGCATGCATGTGTGGCAAGTCCAAGAAATATAGAAAGTAATTTAGAAGAAGGTAAATCCTGAGGCAGAATTCAAGGCTAGTCTAGCCAACTCAGTGAGATGCTGTCTCAAAATAAATTTAAATATGAGAAGGCAAACTACTCCAAGTTTTATTACCTAAAGATAAACATAATTAACATTTTGGATTTGTTATGATTCTAGTATTTAATTAAGCCATGAGAAGATTTAGTGAGAGTCTTGGGGAAAAGCAGCAGCTTCATTCATTAATAACTCTGTGTGTGTGTGTGTGTGTGTGTGTGTGTGTGTGCGCGCGTGTGGTGCTGGGGATTGAACCCAGAGGCTCCTGCATGCTAGGCAAATGCTCTACCACTGAGCTACATCCCCAGCTTCCCATTAAGATTTTGGAAACTGCATCTTGGTTTATATATGTTGTGAGCAATCTGCACATTTCACACTGGGCGTTTAGGCATATCTGCATCAGACATTGCCTTACAGACCTGGAAATTTCCACAGAAAGCAGGCAGTTTATAAGGACTGAAAGAGCAAGATGGAGACAGCGAACAACACAATCATAAAGCTAGCCAGCAAGCACTGAGTACCGCCTGCCTGCGTCATGACTCGCTGCAGTTGGGCCTCCCAACACTGCTTCTGCCACCACTGTCAACGGAAGATGGAGGAGGGATGCACTAATGCTGTTACTCTGCCTTGCTGACTGACTGGATTTATAGATGCATTACCTCTCTACCTCCTGCCAAGTCTGATGAGGGAAGCAGTTCAGATTTTCTTATTGATTTTTTTATTTGTTCTAATTAGTTGTACATACAGTAGAATGCATTTATACATTCTGATAGATCATACATAAATGGAGAGTAATCTCCCATTTTTCTGATTGTGCATGTTGTAGGATCACATTGGTCATGCAGTCATACATGTACATGAGGTAATAATGTCTGTTTCACTCTACTATCCTTCCTACCCCCATTCCCCTTCCCTTTCCTTCACTCCCCTCTATCTAATATTAAGTCACTCTATTCTTCCCTAGGAAGTTCTGATTTTTAAAGATCCATGAGAATATTATGCAGCAGTTTTTAAGATAGGAAGAAAGTTGAGTTTTTCTTTTCTTTTTTTAATACATAGGGATAATTGGGTCTAAATTATGCCTATAGGTAAACCTGAAAAAATTTTGATGTGCAATTAAATAATTAAGAAACATTCATTTCATCATAATGAAATCCTGATAGTGGGGATAGTAAGATTTCTGGGGTATAGGAGTATATATGGTGGGAGAAAGGAATGGAACAGTCCTAGAAGTGTCTATGTTGCGTTGCCTGTAGCACATTCGGGGCCAGGGAATTAGAGGTGGGACCAAACTTTATTCTTATTAAATTCCAATGGTTTTATGAGAAACCATTTCCTTCCCACACTCCTAAAGTAACATTTTTATCATAGCTCTGGATCTATCTATTGCTTACAAACTTCTGGCATTTTGTAAGTCTTTAAACAAAATCATAACATTGTCTTTAAAATGGACCCAGTGGAATCTAAATACCACAGCCATTTTGAACCTGTCATCAACCATTTAAAAATGACACCAACAAGCACTTGGTCAGAGGAAATTTTACATGATTCCCTTTTCTCCTTGAACTTGAATTTTCATTCCTTCTCCACAGAATTCTAAACTAATATAGTATATTTTTATGCATGAATCACTTTGTTGATCAACTTTTATACCTCTCTGCATCGGACACATCTATCTGAATTTAAACTGCAAAACCAAGTCCTGTGACCACGAGATTTCAGTGATAAAGTCATAACAATTGAGCTATTATTACAATTATTATGATTGATCAATATAACAAAATATTGCATACTTTGTGAAAATATTTAAACTAATGATATTTTTATAACACGAAGTGGAGGATTTTTTCCCAGTTGCTCAATGTATCCGTGAGTGAATATTATGTATTGCTAGAACAAGACAGAGCTTATTTGCATAGTAAGTAAAGTGGATGGAAGTTTTACTTATCACCAGGACACTTGGTTCTGTGGACCCTGAGTCCACTTGGTGACTGTGATCTATCATTGAATTGTTAATGATGTCCCAGCTTTCTTGATTAAGACCCTTCTTTAATTTTGGTAAAAGCAAAGTATTAGAAACCACCTGAAGGCAAAACCATTTATCACTTACTTATCAGAGCCATCCACCTTTTTTTTTTTTTTTTTTTTTTTTTTTTACCAGCTGCACCCATATTTTGAATTGCCCCTTTGTTCAGAGTCCAGAGGTTACTAGGCGGCTGGCAGTGAGAGGTATGCATCTTATTTGTGAAATAAAAGAAAGGTGAGTTCTTAGTTCAATTTAAGGAAAGAGTGCATATGGACATGGAGCATCTTAAAACTGACTTTCTTAAAGCTATACTGCATATGAACTCTGTGGACAGCGAGATTGCATATGCGAGTTTGAAGAGCAAGAGGCTCTGGAGTTAGTCTGGTTAACAGTTCTGCTTCTCCTACCTCACTGACCATAAGTAAAGCACTTATTTTTTTCGAACTTCAGTTTTCTCATTTGTAAGGTGAGAATAACAGTGGTTACCTTGGGGGTTGTCTGGAGGCTCAAATGAGGAAATCAGAGTAAAAACCTTTTGTAAACAAAAATTCTGTCAATGCTATGCATTGTTTTCATGACTATTTTCGATACCAGTGATCTTAATTTAACAGTTAAATTAAGATCAGATACTAACACAATGATGCCTGTCACTGGAATTAAGAACTCTTGCTAGTAAGTTTACAGCACAGGTCTCCTGAACTTCTAGTGACATAATAATGAATAGATATGTTCCTATTTCTAAAAACAAAATAGCCGTGTTTCTCAAGGTGTGGACCCTCTGCCAGCAGAACAAGCAACACTAGGGAACTCAGAGATTCAAACTCTCTGGTCCCATTCAGACCTACTGAATCAGAAACTCAGGGAGTGGGACTCAGCAACTTGTGTTTAACGGGCCCTCCAGGTGATTCTGCTGCTTGCCACAGTTTGATAACCTTCCCCTCAGGATGCTTTGTTTTATATGTGGGGTTTCCCAGCGGGGGGGGGTGGGGATGAGAACCCAAGAGAAAGCACTTTGAGAGAATTAGCTCTCTAACAGCAGGCCACTGAATGTCCCTAGAAGAGGAAAGTGCCTTCTCTCAGTCCCCAGGCCTTGCATCTGCTGGCACACCTCAGGGAAGGAGGCACAGGTCTACTCAGGGTAACTTAAGAGCTTTTATCAGACACAGGCTAATGGCTGCCCTTCTCGTGGGATGTTCTTGACAAGGTCTGAAGAAAAATAGAATTTGGAAAAAAAAAAGAGCCAAACTATTACCTAGTGGGTAGTGAGGCAAAGATGGGGCATCTGTTGATATTCTCTCTTCTAAGGAAGTAACCTTGAAACAGGAGGGTACACAATGAAGAATTAAAGTCATCATCAACCATTTGATTTTCACACCCGAATTCTATGTTTTGGAGGGAATGACTTTGAAAGAAAACTGAGAGATCATCTGCAACCAAATGTTCAGAATAAAATGTTCCAATTGTGCAGCAAATGTCAAAGTAACCCACCGAGGGTTAATATTAAACCAATACCATTGAAAAATCTCATTACCAGGACTGTGGCACAATTTTGCACTGCTGCATGGCTGACTGAGCTGTCTCCGACTCTGGAGATTGATATACCCCATGGCTCTGCAGAGGCCTGACTGGGCGCAGCTCATTGCTGCTGCAGACGCAGCAGAAGAACACGGCCATGCACATCAGCAGCTCGCTGACCAGTCGGCACGCACATCACGTTGGAGCGAGCAGTGAGAGCCTCACACTACCTTACCACACTGAGGAGCAATCTGTACACAGAGACATCTTCATGACAGGACGAATGTGTTCTCAGTATATTTTTGTTAAGGCTAGTAATCATAAATTTAGTCATCTTACTAACCAAATACAAGCAGATGTTGGCATTAATGCAATTATCCAAAGGTCTCAACATCTTATTAAAATTCTATCCCAATTGACTTTAAATTATAATGTTACAATATTTCTCAAAGCTAATGTTGAATATTTAATGGGTAATGGGGTTGCATCATGCATTTTCCTAATTAATTTCAAGGGTCTTTTTTTTTTTTAATTTAGTGAACATGGGGCGGGGATGTAAAATGACGGACATTCTGCATCTGGCCTAGAGCATTTCTCATTTGTGTGACTGCATTAAAAATAACAATGGTCTCCAGAGCAAACAATCTACTACAGGAGCATCCAAACTAACATTTTCATAAAAGCAGAACTGCTGTTAATTACTTGTGATCCGCTTTGAATCATAATATATGATAGAAAGTCTTATAGAGCTCTTGAATGTGGACTTTCCTATGTATCCCCCAGAGAGAGACAAAGTCTCTTCTCCTTATTCCTTTAAAGTTGACCTAGAATTTTGTTTTTCTTCCAGATTTAATAATGACATAACTTTTTTTTTTTTTTTTTTTTTTTAAATCTTAACATGCCTTTAATCCCAGCTACTTGGTAGGTTGTAGCAGGAAGATCACAAGTTCCAGACCAGCCTGGGCAACTTAGGGAGACCCTGTCTCAAAATCAAATCAAATCAAAAGGGCCAGGGATGTAGCTCAGTGCTAGCACTCTTGCATGAGGCTCTGGGTTCGATACCCAGTAAAACAAAAACAACAATTGAGCACTATATTCTCTGAGTGACCCAATTCTAGGCATAGCATGGCCACACTCCTCTTAACACCTGCTCTTTTCTCTAAGAACAGGAATTTCTGACTGACCCTTTTTCATTCAGTAATTTAACAAATTATTTACTGAGTACCTACTATGAATAGGTACTGGGCTGGAAAGATGGTGGCCGTTAGGGGCTGAGATGTGTCTCCTTCAGCTTTATACAGATACATTCTAGGACCTGTAACTGTATTTAAAGATAAGGCCTTTAAATAGGTAAAGTTAAAATGGGGTCTTTAGGATGGGTCCTCGTCGGATATGACTGGTGTCCTTACAGGAAGAGGAGATTAGGACACAGAGAACACAATGAGAACACAATGAGAAGGCAGTCACCTGCTAGCCAAGAAGAAAGGCCTCAGAAGAAAACAAACCTGCCTTGATCTCAGATTTCTAGCCTCCATAATTGTGAGAAAGTAAAACCCTGTTGTTGAAGCCGCCCAGTCTGTGGTATGGGTTAGGGCAGCCCTAGCAAAGGAGCAGCTGCCTAATGGACAGGTCAGTTATTCCTTTACATGGTTGTGGATGATGATTTGATCAAATGAATATGGATGCCAAAGCACACCACAAATAGGATTATTTCCAGCTGGGAAAACAGCATGGTAAGCAAAGTAAGCCAGACTCAGAAAGTCAAGGGCTTGTTTTCTCTCCTAGGGGGAAGCAAGAGAGAAAAGGGAGAAAGAAGGGGATCTCATGAATAGAGAATGGAGACTAGTAGAGCAGGAGATGGGGATTAGGACGAAGAAGGAGGGGAGAGAAAGGGAAAGAACTGGCAATGAGGTTGACCAACTTAAGCTATGCGCAGGTACCATGAAGCCTGCTATCATGTATAATTGTAATTCACCAATAAGATTTTAGAAAAAAAGAGAGAATATTTCCAGTTCTGCAACATTTTAAAGGTGAATAGGACGTGTGTGTAACTTGACCACCAGTACCCGGTTTTGGACAGTTAATTTTCTCCCTTCAGTATGGTCTCACTTTTCTTTTTATAGGTACCTAATAATTACAGTCATCTAATACCTTACCAGGTGGGAGGGACTGGCTAGGACCTATCTTGAATTTCATGCTTTATTATTGACTTACTTATAACATATCCTCATGCATGTAGTCTTTTATTTGCAAATCTAGTCTTAGAAGCTAATGACAATGGCATTGTGAGGACTTTGAATAGTTTAACTTTTCAGTTTTAACACAAAAAGAAACATTACTTTTGGTCCACAATGTAAAAAGGCGTGGTTTAAATTCAAAATTTAAGTATACAGACTCCTTCTCTTTTCAATTGATTGTTAGAATCAACCTAGTTTCCCGATGTTATTATGTCCTTCCCTTGGACAAATTTCACATCATTTTCTGTGTCAGTGTGTGACAATTTTAAGAAGGTAGGTCATCCCCAGCAGTAATAACTCATGATCTGAAATGAGTACACAGATAAGAAATAATCACTTCCAGGGAAAATGAGTGGTACTCTGTGAATGTAATTTTTCTCTATTTCTTGTCCAAACTTCACAGTGTCTCCTTGTATCCCTAGTCTTGGAAAGGGAAGGTTGGTTTTAAAGAAAGCAACAATTACAAATTAATAAGCAGTGGACAGGAAGCATACAAATGATAGCAACATATGTCCATGGGAAAACATTAGTAAGTTAAAAATATTCGCCTGGACATTTTTAGGATCACATCTGTTGCACACAGCAGAACATAAGATACAGTCATTCTGACTCGGTTATTTCCTTTCCTTGTTATTGCTAGCTCGGGTCTCCAACAGTGCTCTGATCCTAAGTTCATCAGTCAAGGGGCATCAGCACCATTGCTCTTGGTCTTACCCAGGGGAAAACTGGGACACTCTGGGGCTAACCAATTCAGGATCTTTGATTTTTAATCTCTGTTTCTTCAATTTTCATTCTGCAAATATCATCAATATACATCACAGAAAATACACCACTTGGAATCATTTTTTCAATAGAGAGTTTCAAAGGAAAAGTTAAGGATGACTGTTAGCTTCCTTTGAACCTCCTTCCCAGTCATCCACATGCCCTGTTTCTGTGGGTTTTCACTAATTCACGGCCCAATTTTTTTTTAACCAAAAAGCAGGGACAGATAGGACTTGGCATAAGGATGTAAAACAAGAACATACATGCATGCTCATGTTGTGTGTGTGTGTGTGAGTGTGTGTTGGGGTAGGGTAGTGTCAGTCTGGGGACACAAGTGTCTATGGGACACTTCACTACCTCTTGCTTTGTTGGGTATTCAAAGCACCCCATTCCTCCTCCTTTTATCCTGGTTTTCTGAGTCCCTCATCTGGGGTGTGAGTGTGTGCTGCTGCTTAGGATTTGTGGCACACGTCCCCAGAAGAGGTTTGTTTACATGGTCACAAGTAACAAGGTGGACAGATTCTGCTCCTGAAACACTTAATGGGGCAGTTATTTTGACATTCTGTAACTACTGAAAAAATACATAGGTGCTTGTCAAAATGAGATTTTCAATAACAAAGACACTGAGACTCCAGCTCAATAACTTGAGCTGGAGGAGCACAGATATACCTGACTCAGACCCAAAATGAGTAATTATTCAAAGCAAGCACTTACACATTACTGGTAGTCATTTCTTTCTATTCAGATAAATACTAGGAAATTTTGACTGCATCTGGTTGCTTAATATCAATAATCTTGACAAGGGAACCACAGACCTACAGGTATCTAGTGTAACAAGAGTGAAGAAATACACAGGAAGGTCACATGGGGTCTTAAGAACACTGGTAAAAGAAATTGTTTTTTTTTTTTTTTTTTTCCTGGCTATTCTCTAATACCCAGGGGTTCTCATGGTCCCAACCTGGAGTTGGGAACTTGATGTTTTGTGTTGGTGATGGGTGCAGTGTCAACAAAGATAAATATATATACCCTTGAGAATCCCACAACCACAATCTATTCATGCTGGAAAAATATTTTATTTTCTGTATGTAATCGTTTTCTTACACACATGCACACACACCCACACCCACACCCACACACACAAACACACACACCCCCCCACACACACACCCCTCCTGCCTTGATAGATGAAACTAGAGTCCCAGTTTTAGTTTTTACTGCAGTATTTTAGTGGGCCACTTAGTGAATTGTCTTCTTTGATTAATCACACCTCTCTCTTTCTGGTTCCAATAATTCCATCCTTTAAATATCTTTAGATCAAATGGCCATAAATCACATACCGCCCCAAGCCAGCTATGAATAGCTCACAATTTCAATTAGCACACAGACTTAACAGCTGTCATTAGTGGGGACTGCCATAACTGGAAGAATCACAGTTGACCAAACAGTAAAACCAGTGATAGCTCTGGAATCTAATCTACTCAAAACATTTACAACATTAAAAATACCTAAAACTGTTAAACCACAATGTCAATGAATTTACGAACTTATGAAGAAAACCATTGAGCTTAGGTTTGTCTAAGCATTTCAGTAGACCCACGCAAAAGTGGCTTCCTGGTGAGTCATCTGAGACTCACCAGGAGCCCTCATCCTGTTGGATTGTCAGGAGCATGTGACAGAGTGACATTTGCACAAACCAAGCTTCTGTCCTTGCCTCTGTCAGGACACCATCCTGGTTCCCTTCCATACCCTGGCTTCTCCATTCTACAGGTTAATCCTTTTTCCTTTTCCTCCAAGGTTGGCTGTCATTCATTCATTCATTCATTCATCCATTCATTCATTCATTTAACAAATATTTATTAAGGGCGTAGCACAGGAAAATCAATAATGACAACTTCTTGGCTGTCTGGAGCTTATAAACTAATGGAAAATACAAACACAGATATGTAGAGAATAATTGGAATGTAGGATGACAAACTGAAGATGGAAGATGGGGTGCTTGGGAGATTATAGCTGTGGGCAGCTACCAAATTTGGGGGCACAAGGCAGGGAATCTCCAAGTCTGTGAGAGCTGACATGTAAGTTAAGTCCTAAGGAATGAGATCAATTCCTACCAGGATGAGGATGTGTGCAAAGGCGATGTTCAGACCAGGGCTCTGTTCAGTGTATTATCTCTTCATGAGTGTGTTCATTTAGCCATGTTTTTTATGTCCTTACCCGTCAGCTAGACATGGACTGTCAAATAAGAGAAGTCATTAGCTATGTGTGGCTACTGAGCCCTTGAAATGTGGCTAATGTAACTTAGGAACTGAATTATTTTGCTGAAGAAGTGAAGTTTTATTTTAATGAACGTGGAATTACAGATCAAAACAATTCAGTTATTTAAAACTACTGAGAATGTTTCAAACAACTTGGGTATGAAACTGCATTTTCAACTGTAAATTTTATGAAATCTAAATTAGATTCCAATTTCTTTTCCAATGAAAACTTGCATGTGAATTGAGATGCACTGTAATGTGAACTACATACAAAATTTGAAGACTCAGTATCAAAAGAAGAATATCTGTGGTATATATACACAATGATGGAATATTATTCAGCCACAAAGAAGAATAAAATTTATGACATTTGCAGGTAAATGGATAGAGTTGGAGAATATCATGCTGTGAGATAAGCCAATTCCAAAAAACCAAAAGCCGAATGTTTTCTCTTGGTAAATGGATGATGAATATGTGTATATGTATTTCTGATCATGCAAATTAATGGTTGTAAGAGTGATTAGGAAATTTACTTCTTTTCTGACTTCAAATGCTTAGCAAGTAGTGGCTCCAAGACCTGAACTCAAACATTGTGTTCAACAAGGAGTGGGTAGTACAACTTCTCCCACTGCCTGGGCTGCCTTCCATTGCAGAGTAACATTAGATTTCTCCAACCCAGTTGTCAGTGGATATTAGTATTGTATTAGATGTTCTTTAGGAAAACTTCACTATGTCTTTGGTATATTTCAAATACCACACAAGTTTTTCCTGACATTAATTCTCATTTTCTGGTTAGGATATTTAGCTGTTTATTAATTTTTCCTGAAATACAGGTTATTCCTTGTTAAAAAAAAAAAGAGTTGAAAGTAGTCTTGAGAAGGAATTGAGGGTGAGGAAAGAGGACAGAGGACTGCTCTCTTTCATTATTACCTCTGAGTGATATTTGAGTTTTAGGACTATGGACATATGTTACTATGATTTTAAAAATAAACTAAAATAGATAAAATGCATTCTGAAGCTCTGAGATAACTTTTCTGTGCTATGAAGCCCGTTTTGTTTGGTGATTAAGGAATTGTACTGGAAGTCTTTGGGCATGTTGCTAAAATGGTGTGTAGAGCATCTGCCACCAAAAAAAGTCATCGCATTTAATCCTAGAGAATTAATGACTCAGTGGAGACAAGGGCTCTGTTATTCTGTAAGAAAGCATGGGACCCTCCACTGAACTCTGCAGCATGCAGTTTCTAGATTAAGATCATTTGGTTTTCTAAAATATACAAATTCTTCAATTTCCTATAGGATTGTTGGAGGGGAAAGACAGCTCATATCACCAACTGTATCTACTCCATTTTAATCGACTGAGAAGTACCAGGGATTGTGTTCAGCTGCAGGAGACATAGTGAAATATACTGGAAGAAAATACAGTGGATTTGTAAAGTTATAAGGTTTCCCTCTGGATATGGAAATGGATCAGCAAACATTTGATTATTCTTTTTTTTTATATCTTAAGTAATTTTTGCGCTAAGCAAATGCCATGGGAAATGGATAGCCTGAGTTTTCAATATAAGCATCGATGATACATTTCAATGACAAGGTTCTGTGTCCTGAGTTGCAGTCACACTGCAATCATTGCTCACATAATAACAGTTTGCATTTAAATTCTTATAGTGATTTGATTTTTATTATTTTTCTTTGTAATTCCAATACCTCTTCTTTAATATATTTAACATCATATTACAAATGCTGTGATACAGAAAGCTTTACCAACTGACACATATCATGCCTTAGAGAAATCCATAACAGGAAAGAAAATCTAATGAAGCTTTAGTTATCTTTCTATCAGACATTTTGTAACATCTCTGCATTTTACAAAGTATATTCATTTATTCTTTGTGTCTTTTAAGATATTATTAAATGTCTTTTTTTTTTTAACCATTTTTATCCATGGATAAATCCATCCTCCCTCCCTCCCTTCCTTCCTTCCTTCCTTCCTTCCTTCCTTCCTTCCTTCCCTCCTTCCTTCCTTCTCTTTTTTTGTGAAAACATATCAATTAAATCAAATCACACTTAGGTACAATGCTGAAAGGCCAAATTAGTAATGAGGGGCAAAATTTTGAGTGTTGGCTGGCTTTAAATGCAAAATGAAACACGAATACATTGCCTTTGACTTTGTTAGTTCTTCCATCTAAACTGATCAAACGTCAAACGTCCCTGCCTTAGGAAATGCGGTAAGTAATTCTGATGAAGTCTGGCCAGCATGTGCAGCTGCTCTAGCGTTTATCTCTTGATTACACTCACTGCAGGATGAGCAGTGTGAAATCACTCACCCATATCACCTTTCATTATAAGCCAGGTAAGCACAGGCCACCCTTTTGATTGGCTATAATATACTGCATAAAGGAAGCTTCAATTTTCCACTAAAGTGTGCACCAGAGGGAGAAGGGAACACAAATGAGCAAATCAATAAACTTTTCCCTGACATGAAGCTGTGATTCATAATGCTCTTACAGACTGCCAGGATGCTTGTATTTTTAGGATGGTGGCAGGGATGCTGTGGGCAACCAACAGAAACAGAACCCTGAAATCAGGTTGTTCTGTGCTGCTCAAATCTCTACTCCACTGAGGAGGCAGGACAACGTATCAGAATAAAACTTCATCTCTTTGAATCTCTTCAATTTGGAAATCACAGTGCCAGAGACACAAAGCCCTTGATCCTTATTGAGTTAAAAGCTCAAAAAAACCCTTTTCTTCTGAGCATTTGGCAGATATTTTGTACATACGCACTGCAGACAAACCTTGAACGTATTGTGCTGGTCTTGAAAAATGGGCATTTCATTTCCAATTGTTTTTTAGAATTTGGGTCATAATTTCCTTCAGAAACATGCAGAGACTAGTGTAATAGTGACTCTTTTGTTCAGTGTGAATTTTTGCTGCATAGAATTAATTTTGTTGGAGTGAAAAGGCTAAACATTAAATTACTGTGGCTAGGCAGTTCTAGGGACATATCATAGGTGCTTATAAATTACTGGTTCCATGGAATTTAAGTATTATTGAATAACATGCTATAGTTACATAAATCAAACAGATATGCCTATATACATCTTGGCTTGTAACAATACATGGCACTTTAAAGAAATGAAGCATTTAAAAGAATAATTATACATGCAGAAGCCTGCCTAAAAAACCTTGTCCCTCCACATTGGGAATTAATGCAGTCTGCAGTTTCATTGTTGTGACATTAGAAATATTCCAGTAGCAAGACCAGAAGAAATAAAATCAATTATGAGCTGCAACAGCCTTAGCACATTGAAACCTCTTTTATTTAAATTGACAAATAACAATTATACATCCATATATTGTATACTTACATATTGATGGTGCACAATTTGATGTTTATGTGTATTTTTTTTGTTAGTTCTGAGAATCAAACCCAGGGTCTTATACATGTGTGTTCTACCTCTAAGCTACACCCCCAGCACACAATTTTGACACACACTGTTGAATGGTTAAATCAAACAAATTAGCAAACCAATCACTTCCCATAGTTATCAAAAAGTACAAAATTTCAGTTAGCAGAAATAAGCCTCAGTCATTCATTGCACAGAATGGTGACTATAACACCTATGTCTTTGAGGGCACAATGAGAAACTGCTGAACTAATGAGGGTGTGGAGAGACCTTGGAAATGATGATGGATATACGGTGTTCACAGGTGCCTACTTAGCTCTGTACATTCCTGCACTGGGCAGAGAAATTTCATGCAGAGGGCTTCTAATCCACCCATTTGCCTTTAAAAATTACTTACCATTGGGTCTCAGAATGTGGTATTAGAGTTAAGGGGTGGAAAGCATTTCCAGTCAGCAGGCATCAGGCACCCAGGCTTGGAGAACCCAAGGTTGCCAAAGCGTAAGAAAAGGCCTCTGATTCTTAGTCTGCAACTCATTACGCTACTCTATATCTTTTCTTTTCATCTGTTATTCTCAATGTAGAGTAAATGAATAATTTAAATGAACTCTAATGAAACCCTCGATGTTTATTTTCTTTTTAAACTTTACATGCAGAGGGCTGAATTAATTACCTTCCCCATTACCATATTATTAGACATTGTACAAATAAGGTGCATCATTATCCTTTTAATCAACATTCCCCACTCTCATTCCCTTTCAGGACCCTCCCCATAGTTGACATATTCCCATTATTAAATTGAATTCGAATAAATCCTTATAATAAGTTGTGTATCTTTTCATTTGCATAACAGCAACATGATCTACTCCTTACTCTTTTTACTAAGCACTGTTTTTTAGATGTATCATATTGCCATGACTGTTTATAATTTAGCACCTCTGGCTACCCATTCCCCTAGTGAAGAACAGATAGATTGCTCCGACTAGCTCCTTTCACAAACAACGGTTCTGTGATCATTTTTATGCATGGTCTCTTATGGATATACATATGAATTTCTCTGGGTATATTTTAGGGACAGAGTATGCTTGGTTAGCATGTATATATTTACATATTTGGCAAGTCTCATTAGATTTTTCTCCAGAATGACAGAATACTCCCCCGTGTACTTTAGAAGAATCTCTTAGCATGACTTTGAGGAGGAGGGCTTTTACTTTTACCATTTGACCCCCATGGAATAAGGGCACTGTCCACATACATTCTCACTCTCGCCTCTGCCATACACCATCTTGCCCTCTCTCTACTGAGGAAAATAATCACACATTGGCTTTGGAACTTGGAGACTTGGAACATAAAAAAAGGAACTTAAGTGCAGGTAATTGTGAAGGTAGTAAAGAGTTTTAAAGGAGTGAGAGTCACTTGACATGACTTTTAGTAACTAATCCCACTAAAAGACTTGCATCCCAAGTCCAAATGGAAACAAAAGGGCCAAGTGCTTGGGCTGACTGACTGGAAGCAGAAGTTCCGGAAGCAGAGTCATTTCACTACTTATTTCTAATTGTCCAACCTGAAGTAAGAAAGCAACTCAAAAGCTGGAGCAAATCCCACCTGTCCAGGACAGACCCTCAGGTTCTGAAATAACAAATGGTACTTCAAAGTTGATGCGGGGGGAGAGAGCTCTGAATGACCATGTTGCCTTCTCTTACCAGAGTGGGGGTCCTCAGCCTGGCAGACATAAGCAGTGGAGGTGGGGAGGGTGGGTGTTAATAGGATTTCCACTTTCAGTCAAAGCTTCTATGAATGCTTGTTCTAGAAATTTCCCTGCTCTCCTGGCTGGGCCATTTGAGACAGGAGGGGAAAGGACATTATTCCTAAACTCACAGTCTTTGATGGAACTCTGGGCATGGACTGCAGTGGGTACAAGTGGCTTCTTGGGCATTGACCCAATAGAACTGGGACTAGAATATGAAGCCATTAAGAATGTGATGCCTAGGGACATACTTGCTGAGTGGTTCTGGGTTCCAGCTCCTCCAGTTTACTAGCTGAGTGACTGTGGACCTTAACTTCTCCTGGTCTCTGTTTTCCCATCTATAAAATGTAGGTGATAGTACTTATTTCATGAAACAGTTGTAAAAATTAAAGAACTAACATAACTTCACTCTTTTAGAACAGTGCATATAGTAGATAGTAAATGCTCAATACATGTTAGTATAGAGAACCACTGACACCAAATCTTTTTGTTAAGAGGCAAGTATGGGGTGTTTCTCCTCAACTCTGATCCCCTCTCAGTTCCTCTCATTCCCCCTGGAAGGGTGACCTCAGTCTCAAACGTAAAACCAGGAGGTTCTGGAGGGCAGACTCCTGGTTTCCTTTCTTTAACTGTCCATCTGGATTTTTCCTCAGCCCCACGCTCCTACCAGGCTCTCCTGTAGCACATCAGACATCCCCTCCCCGCTGCATGACAGTCAGCTTTTCAGTTTCAAAGAACCTCTGCTGTGAGTCACAGACACACTCTGGTCACCCCAGCCCCTGCTTCTGCCCTGTCACTTTTTAACTACCTCATCTCAGAGCCATTCAAAGGACAGCCATGCTGAGAGGCTTTTCTTTGAGAAACACCCACATGGATCTGATCTAGCGGGAGTCTATTCTTAAAAGCAGGGAAATTCCCCCTGATAATACAGTAACCAATGCATACCTGGCACCTTAAATAAGGGCAATGGTCTGGGTCCCTTGAGAAACTTGCAAAGGCCATGGACATAATGCTTTAGAATGCAAACACTGGTTAGAAAAAAAGAGGATAGAGATAGAGAGAGAGAGAGAGAAACAATCCAGAAGCTGGAGCAGCATTTTTTAATGACAATACTCCAGCAGCAGCTTAGCAATGATAAAACCTCTGTCTGCAGGAGAGCTACTTGTGGTTCTCCTAGTCTGAGCAATAGCTCCTGCAGAGATCTTTGCTACGTGAAATGTGAAATGCAATGGAACAGAATGAGTTGCCCTTCTTCATGCTCCATCAGCCACAACTGCCAGCAGGGTGGGAACCCATTCCTAAAAATGCTGATTGACACAGGAAAAAAATAATTTCACAGTACAAGCATATTTAATAAAATGAATGAACTGAGAGTAACTGACTTTGACCGGATGTGTGAGGGCTCTGACATCACTGAGTGGGCATTCATTGAGCAGGGCACTGATTACAGGACTCTGTGACTCAATTCAACAAAAACACTCACTGTGGGCTAGTCGCGGTGAGGCATTGTGCTCTGTGCCACGAGGTTATAAAGATGACTAAGGTTTGATCTCTGGCCTCAGAGTCCAGAAATTGCTTAGTGTTCTAAAGAAACCAATGTTTATTTTTTATTGAAGTTATGAAGAAAATCCTATGAGGCAGTGACACAAGAAGGGGTGGGAGGTCGCTCCAGCAAGGCTGGGTTAAAGTTCCTCCCCCATGTTTCCACCAGTACCTCCTTTAGGCAAATGAAGCTTCTTCCCAACTCAGCATCCCTTACTACCATGCTCCTCTCAACCTTGACCTAACCCATCAGGTCGTGTGAACCCTCCTCTAACTACTAACGCGTTGTATGGTAAAGGATACAGAAGGACTTAACTGGACCGAGCTAACCTCTCAAGTCCACCACAGTACTTGAGGAAGGGGTGCTTTAAACCTGGAGGCTGCAACGGGGAGATGAACAGCAAGGATCTGACTCATCGCTGTGATCCCAGACCCCATGTTTCTACTGCTACTTTACCCTAGGAGCACCCCTGGCTTCTGGCATGGGGCAGGCACAGAAGGGTTTCATGATAAATGTTTGCCAGTCCCAAAGTGCCTCATTACACCCTCATCCAGTGATTTAAATGAAGGCTCAATCCCATTATCCGCAATGGAGGCAAAGTTCTAGAATCTATTTCTTCATTGGAGACAGAGAAAATACAGTGGTTCCAAGGCCCCCAACTAATATCCTAACGCTTGCCAGTCATTTTGTTAAGATATGTTACTAATCATTGGGAAGACAGGGTAAGGAAGATATAAATGACTAAAACAGTTCATTTCTTCTACTACTACTACTAGATCACACAAGAACATCTATGGTTTGATTGAGATCGAAGGCAACCACCCTCACTCTGGTCTGAGTCCCATTTTCTTTTCTTTTCTTTCTTTCTTTTTTTTTTTTTTTTTAACCAGGGATTGAACTCAGGGGCACTTGGCCACTGAGCCACATCCCCAGCCCTATTTTGTATTTTATTTAGAGACAGGGTCTCACTGAGTTGCTTAGGGCCTCGCTAAGTTGCTGAGGCTGGCTTTGATCTCGCAATCCTCCTGCCTCAGCCTCCCGAGTCACTGGGATTATAGGCGTGAGCCACCGCACCCAGCTCTGACTCCCATTTTCTTTTGCCATACGTCACCCAGACTTCAAGCCTAACTGCTGTCATCTTCCCACCACACACTTCTCAGGCTCACTGTTTTCCTACCTCTTTGCAAGTGTCCTATCCAAGCTCCAACCTACTCCTGTGTTTTATACACTCTACAACACAATGGGCTGCACAGCTAAAGAGCTTCTTCAGGGTTGAGCATGGAATGAGGAATAAGGGGACAATGTAGTTCCATCTGTCCTCAGGTGGAAATATGCTTCAGAGTTACACAAAAGACCAAGAACTTCCAAACTTAAGAAGCTTCCCTTAATGAACGATTTCATTGCATATTTGAATCCTCCATCATGCTTTTAACTTCAAACTCTGTCTTATTTAATTATCTATTCTTCTAAGGCTCTATGCTAGGTGGTTAATTGTGCATCTCAGGGAACTAGTCACACAAGTATCCTCCATGTGGTCCGGTTATACTAAAGGTGCATTGCTAAACTGCCATACCCTGGGTCTCCCTGGATTGTCCTCAGGCCCTCTAAGAGAATCTCAGGGCAAAGGCAAGCTTGATTTTGACAGGGAGAGAGAGAGAGAGAGAGAGAGAGAGAGAGAGAGAGAGAGAGAGAGAAACTGCATACAATACAATCATTAAAAACAGAAGACAATTACAATTTCTGGGCCACTCAGTATCAATGCCTCTGCTGGTAGGTTATGTAAAAAACAAATTTGATTTAGGCCTTATAAATGAAAGAATATTTGCAAAGCAGATGAGCATCTCTACAACCTGTAACCTTAACAAGCTGAGAAAAATAAGGGAGTATGCCTTTTGGACACCCCACTATGCATATGAAAGAGAAAAGAAATCTAGTTCCTCCAGTGTGCACCTTAAGACATGAGGGAAGAATTCTCTACCTTTCCACAAAAACCTGTCTCTTGGTATTAAACTGCTAAGGCAAATGAAGCTTCCCTCTAAGTCAGTCCAGGATTATTCATGGACATTTAAAGAATGATAATGACATTCAAACAAGGGTCATTTTAGAAAGTGATGACTATTTTTATGTCCCTCCAAGTGAAAGTTAATTTAAAAGTTCTGGTAGTTAGTTACCAAGACTTGGTAATGGTGCTAATGGTAAGTCTTGGGAAAAGTCTTAATTAGGTCAAAGCTGAATTCAGCCAGCAATGGTATTTTCAAAACAGTTCTTTTCAAAGAATCCCTATCCCTGCCATTCACATGCGTTTTGTCCCCTTCAAAATATAAAATGGTGCAGATGAAGATGGAGACTACTTATGGAAGTACTACTATAAAAATATAGAAGACCTTATTTTAGAGAGAAAAAAATTAAGATAGGTTTGTAGTATATATCTAAAATAAAAACCTTAGAAAAAAATCTAATAATCCTCCATGTCTTCAAAAAGTGCAGTGATTTCTGGCGGCTGGAGTGCCCTTTGTTGGCTAAGATCACAATGAGTGGTGTTAGGGACTGAACTGCATCTTCCAAAATTAGTTTGAATTCCTAATCTCTAATGTGACTATCTGCAGATAGGATTTTGGGGAGTAATTAAGGTTAAATGGGGTCATAAGGGCAGGTCCCTAATCCACCAGGACTATGCAGTTATAAAATGAGGAAGAAAAAGACAGATCTCCGCCTCTGTCTACCAGAGGGCACAGCCAGAGGGCCACTGTCTGTGAGTCAGGAAGAGAGCCCTCTCCAGAAACCACCTCAGCCAGCACCTGGATCTTGGACTTCTTTGTAACTATGAGAAAAAAGATGTGCTGTTTAAGCCACCACACCTGTTTTGTTTTGCTTTGTTTTTTAAAATTGGGAGCTTGAGCAGACTAACATAGGTGGGCATGTAAATTCAGAGCCAGAAGCCGGCAGAGTTTGATTTTTCTACATAATAAGGACAACCAGGTAAGAACAAGGGTCAGATGAGGATTGACTGTCTTCTGGGTTATAATGCATGTGATGCAAAAACCCCTTCGGTCTCTTATGAGATCTTTAGTATGGTAATTTTTACTGTAACCGAATTTGGCTTGTGATTGGTTTTTCTTAAGGCAAATGATGAGGCTTAGGTCTCAGAAGGCTTGGCAGGAGGTTGTGACAGATAAGGGGACAGTTGCCATCTGTACATCTGCATGCCACGGAAACAAAGTGGTTCCAGACGACCCCCTGTGTCACTCAGTGGGGAAGTCGTGTCATGTTTGGAGCACGCTTTGAAGAAATGAGGATCAGAAGACTGTCTAAAGTCTAATCTTCCATTATCCCTGGCATTTTGGGAAATGACAATTTTTCTATGAAACAGGTTCTCCATTAAAAACAAAAGGAAAATAACGCTTATAACATTTCTATTGCCTTTTCCCTAAGATTATTAGAATAAATATGTAAAAAACACCCTTTAAAATAATATTACTCATTTGTTTTCTACTTTTTATTTGGAATACTTACAGGTTCACAGAAAGCTGCAAAGCCAGAGAGATTTCATGTACCCTCTACCTTAAGGTTAATCTGATATAATTATGGTATAATATCAAAAGCAGAAAACTGATGTTAATACAGTGTTATGGTTTGGATGTGAAGTGTCCCCCAAAAGCTCACATGCACGACAATGCAAGAAGGTTTAGAGGAGAAGTGATTGGGGTGTAAGAGTCTTAACCCAATTAGGGATTTAATCCCTTGATAGGGATTAATTGAGTGGTAACTGAAGTGGTAGGGTGTGGCTGGAGGAGGTGGGAATTGGGGGCATGCCTTCGGGGTATATATATCTAACCAGTGGAGACCTCTTTCCCTCTGCTTCCTGGTCATCATGTGAGCCGCTTCCCTCTGCCACACTTTTCTACCAGGACATTCTGCCTTACCTGGAGACCTGAGGAATAAAGCTGGCCATCTATGGCTTGAAATTTCTGAAACCACGAGGCCTTAAATAAACGTTTCCTCCTCTACAATTGCTCTAGTTGGGTCTTTTAGCACTGTGGTGAAAAAGCTAACTAAAACACAGCGTATGCACAGCCATCCCTCATTTACCTGCAGGGGGTGGATTCCAAGACCTTCTTGGATACTGAAATCTACAGATGCTCATCCCCTTATATAAAATGGTGCAGTATCTGCACATAACCTAAACAATCTTCCCAAATATTTTAAATCATCTCTATATTACTTAAAATACTTAATACAGTGCAAATTCTTTGTAAGCAGTTATTATACTACATTGTTTAGGGAATATTGACAAAAATGTAAATGTCAGTATAAATGCAATTTTTTCCAAATATTTTTGATCCACGGTTGGTTGACTCCACAGGTGTGGGACCCATGGATACCAAGGGCTGTTTATAGTCCTGTGTCATTTTTTCACATTTGTGGATTCATGTACCACCTTAAAAATCAAGACACTGAACTATCCCACCAACAGCGATCTCCCTGGTGTGACCCTTCTACGCTCTCACTCACTCCCCTCTCCTGATCCCCATTACACCTAATTTTTCTCCATCTCTATATTTGTTGTTTCTAGAATGCTACATAAATAAGCCTCCTGAGATTAGATTTGTTACTCTGCAAAATAACCTTGAGGTCTGTATGAGTTATTGTATCAATTGTTTGATTTTTTTCATTGCTGAGTAACCTTCTATTGTACTGTAGGACATTTTGGTTGTTGCTAGATTTTGGTTATTACAGATAAAGTTGTTACGAACAATCATGTACACGTTTTTGTATGGATGTAAGTTTTCATTTTTCTGGGAGAAATGCCAGGAGTGCAGTTGCTGGTTAAGTTAGATTTAGGTTTAGTTTTTAAAGAAACTGCCAACATATTTTCTAAGGTGGCTGTATTATTTTATATTCCCACCAGCAATACATGAAAGAGACACTTTCTCTGCATCCTCACCAGCATTTGGGATGGCCATTAATTTTAAACTAATTTTATTCTATAAAATGTATGCATATTTGTTCTCAAGATAAACACCCCAGAATCAACAGCTCTTAGAATAGGCACCAACTTTCCTGGCCTATTCTCTACTGGAGAGCAAGTTCTCCAGGATTCTTATGGGGTTGAGTCTGCTGGTCAGGCTGGGATTCATATTTGCTTTAAATACTTAAGTGTTGAATCAACTGTGATCTGAGGACCAGGAAAATCTGATCCGTTTTGAAATGGATCAAGTTGGATTCAAGTTGGATTCAAGAGGATTCAAGTTGGCTAGAGATCTTGAGGGCTTTGTTTCTACATTCTTTGAAACCAGCTGATAAAGGCCACAGCAGTCCAAATTATACTTGCCTTCAAATATGAGCTGATTCTCCTCTCAACACACATTTTTGTACACTAAGCAACTTATCTGAATGAGGGTGCTGGGGTAACTCATCTATAATGTCACGCTTCGGTAATTATCATTCATTAACAGCAGGTGGTATCCCTAAGGATTTATCTCACATAGAAAACAACTCTCTCTTTGTGACTTATGAGGAAAAGTCAAACCAATATAAAAGCTTCTTGGTGCACTGAAAACTGAAGTTGTATAATTTGGGCTAGTTTTTCTTAAACTGCAAGTGTTTCCTTTGGGTCTAGGTGAAGAAATTTTGAGTTTGCTGATGCGTCATATGGCCATCTCAGGAAGGGTTCCCTTCGCTCCTGCTGTTTTCTGAGCTTGGTTCTCCAGCCTCCAGGAATAGCCTTCCAATGATTCCTGTTCTGGTTAAGCTGGCCAGAGTTGCTTTCTGTTAGTTGCATCCCCAAATCAGTGAATACAGAAGGACCATACTTAAATATTAGATTATAAAATTTTGGAACATTTCTAAAAGATTCTTTCAGAGGAAGAATGAAGTGGTGCAGCAGAGATAACTACTTATCTCTCAATATCCACTCTACCCTGATTCGTATTCTCCTGGCTAGTTGGAATGGAAAACTTTTAATTTATAAGACTCTCTTGCAGCTAGGAATGTTTACCTCTTAAAGTTTTGTCTGATAAAATTTAAATTGATTTGTATGGAATTTCCAAGAAGTTACTGAAAGGAGCACAGGATCATCCTTATATATCTTTCCTACTTTGTACTTCTCAGAATGTGGACCTACTAGTTGGAATGTGCTAAGAATGGTGGAATAATGGGATAAAAGGAATTGGGGACCTTGACAATGATTATTGAGCCATTATACCAGCCCTGGACTCCCTTCAGCAAGACTTTTAAAATGTTTTATAAAATAAACTTGTATCTTGTTTAGTCCTTTTTTTTTTTTTCCAATTGTAATTTTAACTGAAGTGAAGAAATGGAATGTGATAGCCTGGAGCCAAGGCCCAATGGCTTCCTGTGATTCAAGAGAAAGCATCCATTGATTTCCAGCTTCTACACTTATATCTACTTCAACATTAAGGCAGTGACTAGCCCTATCACTAGATGTTGCTACTTAACCTGTTAATACATTTTGGCAACTGTATTTTGCAATGTCTAGTTTCATTTATAATCTTGTTATTCCACCTTCTTTTAAAAACATTACTCTGAAAAGAGGTTTGTGGAGTTCGTCTGACTGTCCAGGGGTTATCATGGTCACCAGCCTCTACAGTGTTACCAAGCAGTGTTAGAGCACAGGCGCATACGGTTCTTCACATTAACATAAGAGCAGGAAATTGACATATTTTTAAAGCCCATTTTCCCATTTTAAGATCAGGTGCATAAAATAACATGCCTGGGACATGGAATGATCTCAACCTATGACTAAATGCCTTTCCATTTCCAGTGTGCTTGATGGAAATTTAAGACCTCAACTCCATGACCTTAAGTGACTTAATTCACAATGGAAGAGGCAACTCCCCTGAATTCACAGCACAAGCTTCAAAAGCCAGAATGAGAATGTGGAAATTGCTTCCTAGAGCTGTTCAGAGCTCTCCATCCCTAAGAAAGCCCAATAGATATCCTTTGGGCTTTCAGGATATAATCTGTACCCTTACTGATAAACACGTCTTCCCCACAGGCTTTTTATTGAATAGGGATTGAATAAAGAAGTGATGCACTTAGGATGAGGAGAGAGACTGGAGGGCTTGGGTGAAAGAGCTGGCTTCCTGCTGAGTTTCAGCATACAAGACTTCCTGAACACGTTTCTAGTTATGAATGATCGGACACACCCTCTAAAGGAAATGGCCATACACTTAAACCAGGATAATGCCTTTTGGAGCTCCTGTCTCCTCCATAAGCCCTTGCAGATTCGTCATCATTGTTTTTGTGGCTGATGTATCTTATTGCATGGGGAAAAGTGAACCACAGAGTGAAGGACATTGGAGGCCATCCGTCATTTTGTTGAGATGAAACATATGATTGAGCCCAAAAATGAACAAATTTCCAAATCATACTGGTGTACATTCATGTCCATATTGATTCCCCTTGAAATGTCTTAATTTAACCCTTGACCACAAATCTTCAAGGCTGTGACAATGTGATACAGCAAAGCTAAGGGGGCTGCGTTCAGGGCCCACTGGTACCTGCTGGTTCCAGCTGGAACTGCTGAGTGGGACTCTCATTTTAGCCTTCCCCTGCCCCTCTGGGGTGGGCACAGGATGTTCTGGATGCTGTACACATTATGTTCCTGTACCTTTCTCCATTTTATCCATATTCACAACTTTAAGTGACAGGAAAAAAAAAGTAGAGAAAACATGTTTGGGTAAGGGTAAGTAAATTTCTTAAAAATTCTTCCTTTCTTACCCCAATTTCAGGACTGCACTGAAAACCCAAGACAATCTTTGATGAATGTTTGTGCAGCCACCATGCAAAATAACCACATTTTGAAAGCAGGCCTTTAATGCAGGAAATCTATTAGGTAATACTATTAGTATTACACCTGTTTTACAGAAGAGGAAACTGAGGGTCAGGATGGTCCCAGGTAACCATCCTAAAGGTGGCAAGCTAGGCCATGAGGGTGGCACTGTGACCATGAGAATAGTTTTTGTGTGTGTGTCTTATGTGCCTGTTGAATATGAATTCAACCAACAAATGAGGGGAAGGTTCTGCTTCATTAGGTTCCAAGTAACCGAGGTATTACAGCATTATTTTTTCCTTGATTCTCTCTCATTATCTTAACTGTTATCCTCTTCCTTTCCCTCCGCTGCCTCTCCATTCTCTCATCCTGTCGGCAAGAGTTATGCCTTAGCTCGCTCTCCCTTTTTCCTGTCATTTCTGAGCTTACGCTGGGCTGCTCTGATGGTCTGGGTATCTGAACCTGGTAGCAATAATAGCTGCTACTTTTGAGCATTAATTTTGCCCTGGCTGTTTACCATCATTATCACACTAACTCTTCACCACAGTGCTGATGAGGTCAGTGCACAGGGAGACTGAAATCCTGGCAGAGCTCATAGGAGCAGTGGGCTGAGACTCAGGATTCCTTTCTCTCCTCCTATCTTGGCTGCAGAGTCTTTCTTGCTGTAAATGAAATTCCTTCCTCAACCTGACAGCTATTGCCTCTCTCCTGTTCCCCTTACCATTCACATGGAAAATGTATTGGCTTCATGCATCATGTAGCCAACGAGTTACTTTGGTAATTCCTGTAACCTTGGGAATGTGGGTGTTTTTAAATCCCACATTTCACTGTGGCTGGAGCAGGGGAGAGGGGGCAACCTGGGCTGTGGACATCCCCAGTGTGGTCCCAGGATGTCTGCAGTGAAGGGTGAGTCAGGGAGAGGCCGTGGGTTGTTTGAGGAGCTGAGTGCAGCCCAACGTGCTGCAGGCTTTAGGAACCTGAAGATCTGCAGCCCCTGTGCTGAAAAAATCCCCTTAGCTAACTGAGCATCCTTGCTACACACTGGGATGCGCACAGCAGGGGAGAACACCTCCTCTGATCCACAATTTTAAAGGAGAATTTAAAGGAGAACATGACGACAGAGAACTTAATGGAGCAGCGAGTGCCGCATTATGGCAGCAACAGCAACTCTGAGGACGGGGCCTAAGTGGAAGCTTCGGCCAGAAGGAAGGCGATGATTCAGCTCCGGTTCTCATTTTCCCTGAAGGCAATGGGGCTTCCAGTAAATATGATGCAGCCTGATTACCAGGGAGTGCTGGAGAGAGAGGAAGGGGGGAGGGCTGAAAGAGAACCTTTACACCTGAGCTTCTGTTCTGGGCAATAGTGCTTGTTTTTTTATCTACATTCAATGAGAAGTCACCATAACACAATTAGAATGACTATTACCAAAAAGGTAAAAAATAAATACTGGTGATAACCAGAGGGAATTCTTGCAGTTATGCTGGGAATGAAAATGGGATTAGCCACTGTGGAGAATGGTATGGAAGTTTCTCAAGAAACTAAAAAATATATTTACCATATGGTCCAGACATCCCACTACTGGGTACATAGCCAAAGGAAATGAAATCAGCATATCAAAAAGGTACCTGCATGCCTATCTTTGTTAATGCACTGTTCACACTAGGTGAGACAGGGAATCAACCTAGATACCCATCACTGGATGCATGGATAAGGAAAATGTGATATATATACACATTGGAAAACTCTGAGCCATAGAAAGTGTGGTATCCTTTCATTTGCAACAAAATGGATAGAACCAGGGGACATTATATTAATGAAATAAGCCAGACCCAGAAAGACAAATGCTGCATGCACACTCTCACAGTTAAACTTAAAAAAAAATGATTTGAACTAGAACAGTAATTACTAGAGGTTGGGAAGGGTCGGAGTAGGGGAGATAGAGGTAGGTTGCATAATGGTTACCAAAACACAGATAAAAGAAATAAGTTCCTGTGTTCCACAGCATGGGGAGGTAACTATAGTTCATGATAACATTTTACATATTTAATGAATATATAAATAGATAACTAGAATAGAGGAGCTTGAGACTTCAAAGACAAAGTAATGATAAGAAGGTAGAAAAATGAGAGATTACACTCCATTTATGTATGATCTATCAAAATGTATAAATGCATTCTACTGTCATGTACGATAAATTAGAACAAACAAAAAAAATTTTAAAAAGGAGGTAGAAACATTAATTACCCTGATATGATCAGCATATATATAAATATTATATTGTCCTTTTATATACATGTATAATTATTATCTATAATTAAAATTTTTTAAATGTTTGAAGTGATAGAAATGCTAACTATCCTAACTTGATCTTTACATATTACATACTTGAATTAGCACTCTGAATCCCATAAATGCATACATAAATGCATACAATTAAAATAACAATTAATTTTGAAAAAAGAGAAACACAGACAATATTGTTTGCTTTTTCATGAACTGGTAGCTAGTTCCCACTGTGGGTCAGAAGACTAGGTTTGAGAATGAGTACCAAGGGAACAACAGTCTCGAGTTCTAAACACCTTTTCCCAGCAGTTGCAGGTACCTGATGTTTGTGACCAGGGCATTTCCTTCTGGGTTTGCTGTGCTTCCTCCCACCTTGCCTCAAGCGGGACTGGTCTTGGCCACAGGGAGAAAAGCTGACTGGCAGCTCCTGAATGCAGGCGATGGGTAGGGAAGTCGTGTGAGATGATGGCTGAGCACTCTGTATCTGAGGGCTGTCCAGGCGGGATGAGGTGAGGTCATGCTAGGGACCATCAGATGTTGATAGCTGTCTCTCTGTCTCTAGGGAAATTCTCAACTCCAAGCATGATGAGGTACGGGAGATCATTATTATCTAATGCTGATACAAAAACTAGGTCCCAGTGGCCAAGTTGATCCTACTGTCCATCAGAAACTCCTGGCCACAGCCCACATCTTAACTTACCACCCTTGAAGCATTTCAAATACCCTTCCTAGTGTGGTATTTCATTTCACAAGAATCCTTCCTTTCAGTATCCTGTGTGACCAACTCACGGTCTATTTTGCATCAGAAGCTTGTCTGGAGCCAGAGTTCAAGTCTCATGGCATCAAGATCAGGCTTTGCACAGTGACTGCTCTGCTACACCTTATGAAGGTGACATCTGGGGTCAAGGAAGAGAACCTCCCACCCATCAGTCTCCTGACAAAACATGTCATTTGTCTTTTAGGTACACTTGCACTGTGGGTATCAATTATGGATCTCCTCCCCTCGGGCCAAATCGTGTTGCTGGGGTCAGCATCTGGCTGTGAGACACTTCATTTTGCTCCCACATTCTTCAATACAAGGCTATGTGGGTAGGTGATGATGGGCACTCAGAGTTGCTCAGTGGAAGAGGATGGAGGGGCAGAGGCTGGCCTGCTCTTGTTCTTTCTATGGGCTACAACATCGATTATCCAATGCATAATTTCAGAGAGAAAATATGAGGAGGCTTTTTATTCTTCCAGAGGCTATAGACTTTTAACTATTTGTTTATTTTTAAGAAGGGAAAAGATGTGCCATTGAAAAGGAGAGCTATCTAGACATAAAGTAACTTTTTGGCTGGGAGTCTAAACCTGATTAACAGGACAGTATTTCAGCTTGGATGAAACTGACAATGCTGAGACTCAGGTCAGGCTTGCTCTTCCTTATTGTCATTCACAGCCCCGCTGTACACAGTGACATTTCAGGGGGCCTGCCATTAAAATGGATTTCTGAGATCCCTCACTGGGAGACGCAGCAAGCTGAAGAATCTCAAATATGACTGCATGTTGGAACTGCCTGGAGACTTTAAAAACTACCAACGGACCTCAACATTACTGAGGTCATGCCAACAGGCCCTCAGCCAGCACACCTAATAGTGAAAAGTAAAAGGTTTTCCTCAAAGATAAGGAGCAAGACAAGAATGTCCATATTTGCTATTTCTGATCAGCAGTGTACTGCGAGTCCCAGCCAGAGCTAGTAGCGAGAAAAGAAACTAAGGCACTCAAATCAGAAAGGAAAATGTAAAACTGCCTCTGTTTGCAGATGATAGAATTTTATATGTAGGAAATTCTAGAGTCCCTTCAAAACAGTGAGAATAAATGACTTCAATAAAGTTATAGGATACAAAATCAATAAACAAGAACAATATGAATCCCAGATACTAATAATGAATTATCTGAATAAGAAACTAAGAAAACAATTTTATGAGCAATAGCATCCAAAAATAGGACAAACTTAACCAGGAGGTGAAAAATCTTGTTTTGGTCAGCTTTTTTGCTACTGTGACTAAAAGACCTGACAAGAACAAATTTAGAGGAGGAAAGGTTTATTTGAGGGCTCGTGGTTTCAGAGGTCTCAGTCCATAGACTGCCATCTCCATTCCTTAGGGCTTGAGGTCAGCAGAACATCATGGCAGAGGAGTGTGGCAGAGGGAAGCAGCTCACATGATGATCAGGAAGCAGAGAAAGAGACTCTATTTGCCAGATACAAAATATATACCCCAAAGGCACGTCCCCAGTGCCTACCTCCTCCAGCCACGCCCTATCGCCTTCAGTTACCATTCAGTTAATGCCCATCGGGGGATTAGTTCACTGGGTTAAGGCTCTCATATTTCAACCATTTCACCTCTGAATGTTCTTGCATTGTCTCATGCAATGTTTTGGAGGGACACTTCACATTCAAACCATAACAGATCTGAACACTGAAAATTATAGGATACTAAAGAAAAAAACAGAAGGGAAAAATAAAGGGAAAGATACCTTACGTTCATGGGTTAGAAGTATTAATATCAAAATGTTGATATTAACCCAAGTGACCTACAGATTGAGTGCAATCTCTATAAAAATTCAGTGTCTTTTCACAGAAATAGCAAACCTTAAATCCATATGAAACTACAAAAGATCCTGAATATTTAAAGCAATCTTGAGCAAGAGCAAAGTTGGAGGCCTCACTCTTTCTAATTTCAACTTATTATATTTTTAATTTTTAAAATTTTATTTATTCTATTTAGTTGTACATATTTCAAAGCTTCTAGTAACTGAAACAGTACAGTACTAGCAGAAACACAGATACTTACCCGAGTGGAACCTAACAGAAACCCCAGAAACAAATCCATACATATATGGTCAATAGTCTTCAACAAAGGCACCAGAAATACACAATGGGAGAAAGGAAAGTCTCTTCAATAAATGGTTGGGAAAACTCGATATTCGAATGCAAAAGAATGAAATCAGAACTTTGTCTTGCACCATAAACTAAAGATGGTTTAAAGATTTAAATGTAAGACTTGAAACTGTAGAACTTCAAAACACTGGAATATTATTTAGCCTTAAAAAAGAAGGAAATTCTACCACAGAGATAATATGGATAAAACTGGAGGACATTATGCTAAGTGAAATAAGCCAGACACAGAATGATAAAAATTGCGTGATCTCAAATGTGGAATTAAAAAAAAAAAGGGTATGAAAGATGGTGGAATGAGACAGACATCATTACCCTACCTACGTGTATGATTACATGAATGGTATGAATCTAAATTGTGCACAACCATAGAAATGAAAAGTTGTAGTACCACAATTTGTGTACAATGAATCAAAATGCAGTCTGTAAAAATAAAAAACAAATTAAAAAAAAAAAAAAGCCAAACTCATAGAAACAAAGAATAGAAGAGTGGTTACCAGGGACTGAGAGCTGGGGGAAATGGAGAGATGGTGGTCAAAGAGTATAAAATTATAAGAAGTTAACTTCTGAAGACATAATATACATCCTGGCAGCTTAGTTAATAACAATGCATCATTTCTTAAAATTTGCTGTGGGAGTGGATTTTTTTTTTTTTTTTTGTACTAGGGATTGAACCCAGGGGCACACCACCACTGAGCCACATCCCCAGCCCTATTTTGTATTTTATTTAGAGACAGGGTCTCGCTGAGTTGCTGGGGGCCCTGCTAAGTTGCTGATGCTGGTTTTGAACTCATGATCCTCCTGCCTCAGTCTCCCAAGCCGCTGGGATTACAGGCGTGCACCATGGTGCCTGGCAAGGGAGTGGATCTTAAGTGCTGTCACCATACATACACATAAAGACAACCGCAGGAGATGATGGAAATGTTAATTCGCTCAATAGCAGTCATCATTCCACAAGTTATACATAAATTGAAAAAACAAAATCAAGTTGTACACACTAAATAATTTTTATTTGTCAATCATAATTTAAGAAAAATAAGAATACAAATGCTCAATACTGGGTTCCTGGCCCAGAGAATCTGATTTAATTGATCTGGGATAGGACTCAAACTTGGGTATTTTCAAGGGGTGGAGAAATGGAAAAATTGCTAGGAAGAATTCATGAAAAAGTGTAACTTCTACATAGCAACACGAATCTTAAGAACCCAGCTTTCTGAGTTTTGTATGTGAACGCCCCTGGAAAACCCACCCACCAAACATTATGATCACTCACATACCTCAACACAGGAGTTTTAAAATTCAACCTTAAAAACCCAAACAAAACTCTTCAAGTTGCAAGAGCATAACAACAATCTCAGCAAGGGCATTTTTAAAGATCTCCCCTGTTGATTCTAATTTGCAGTCAGGATTGATTGAAATACCTTCTTGTTGGTACTATATTTCTAGCCATGGAAAACCTTCAATAAAATAGGACCATAAGATTTTAATATCTTAAGATGTTTTCAGCATAAAATTAAAGTCTGCCTCAGACTTCTAATTTTGTTGTGTTGCGATTGTTTCTGTAACTTTTCATGCATTGTTTATGGTCCACAACCTTCCCTGGTTTTAGTTTTATGTGGATCAGTTAGCTCTTTCTGATATAAACAAGAAATGTCTTACATGTGCTATGGAAAAATAAAGTCTGGGACTGTTATTCTTTGTGGGTTGACTGCTGACTGATGGTTGGCAGAGTAAGAGAAACGATCTTGAGCCGTCCACAGTTCAAGGGCAGGGTGTGTGAAAGGCAGAGTCAGAGGAACTGTATGTTGGGAAGGGGAGGCCAGGGGCCAAGGAGCAGTGCTGTCATGGGAGGCTGAGAGAGAGGACAAGGCTGGCCTAGAGGTGGCTAGGAGGTAATTCAGAGAGAGAGAGAGAGAGAGAAGTGAAGAGAAAAGAAGAGAAATAATGCAACAGCCTTGCGAAGTTGCCAGGTCTTGCCCTGTGTGAGCACCTGGTAGAGATGGTGAGTGAGGCTGCAGCTAAGTCTTCCTGGGAGGGTGGAGCTGCACCTTATTTTCATTTGCATAAAGGCATCCTAAGGATGGACTAGCAGCATTTCTGGGAGAATTGGTGGGTCAAGCTGGACTCCGCTGAAGCTCTGCATTTTCTTTTCATTCAAGTTCTATGAAACAATCCCCAGTATCTTTTCTGTTTGAACCATCAAACTGAGTGGGGTGTGAATTAAATGTTGTTCTATAGAGGAAGGTCCTGAGGGTTGATGAAGCCTTTGGGCCCTGGATGAAAAAGAGGAAAAATCTTTAATTCCTCAGATGGTGGCAGGAGACAGTCCTAATGGGAGGTATGGGGTCTTGGCTATGTGAAGGCATCTTGGGCCTAGAAGTGACCAGATTTTAAACACAAGAAACCCATCACTTGAGCTTGTACTCCAAACCCAACTTAAATGTTCAGCAAATAAAAGTTTTTTACAGGCCAAGTAATGAACCCCCTATGTCTTGTTTTTGTTGTTAAATACACTTTCAGTTTTCATATAACTTTTTAGGTTTATCAAAAGAGAGAGCATCAACATGAATTTTGTACTCAATATGGTAAAACAAATTATGGTGCTTCTGATTACCAAAGTCTATGTCTGATATAGACAATGAATCAAATTCTCTGAGGTTGTTCTTCAACAGAGCAATGCTTTATAATGAAAAATTGCTCTGTTCTAAAACAAAAGCAGGAAAATAGAAAATGAGGAAAGTGAGTTATTGAAATCTAATTTTTGAAGTTGATTAGATTTTAGAGTAGGCAAAGTCTTTTTTGTTGTTGTTGTTTTTCTTTTTCCTGTTGCTTGAGGATTGAATCCAGGGCCTCATGCATGCTAGGCATACTGAGCTTCACAGCCAGTTCCTAAAGAGTGAGTCTTGAAGTCATATGTGATTTTAGTCTATACAGTATTTCTGTTTTGAAAACTTCAGCCTGTTTCTTTGTGTATATGTATGGTCACAAATGTGACCAAAATATCTCCTCCTCTTTTCCTTATGTGTTGAATTTGTTTCCTGCATTCTATTCACTTATCCCTGCATTTCACTGTCTGTGGGCAAAGCAACTTGGAGCTCCTAATTTCTGAGCAGGAGAGCATTGCTGAGACACATGGAACCTCTCAATACTATGGGGTGGCAGGAACAGTAAGTGCTCAGGAGAAACTAAGGAAAGGGTCCCAGAAGCATAGACAGGTTGATTCTGCAAATCAAGGGTCCTCAAGACAGGACCCCCATGTTTCCAACCCAGTTCTGAGCTGCCTGGAGGTGGAGGACATGAGGTAGGCATGAATAGACACCTGTGTGTGTCTGAAGACAGTCACAAGAACAGCTATAAATCACATTGCCTTAAGTGTTGGTGATGATCTGTGCATCCTCTCACCTCTACCTGAGGGGATCCCAGGGTAGACAGCATATATGCAATGCAAACAAAAGTGTTGGCTTTAAATACATCAGAATGCTCTGTATATGTATGTCAAAAATCCTCTACTGTCATGTATATCTAAAAAGAACAAAGTTTTGAAAGCCAGCAGAATGATAGTGTGCTTTTTAATAAGAAATATATATTTTTTGATCTTCATCTCCAGTTCATGACAAAGAACTCCTAAGTCATTGAAATGTTCTGGGTGACAAGGTGTTTTTGGTCTAATGAGGCAACTTTTGGTCTGCTGGGTGGGGACTGGTCACAGAAAGACTAAGCCATGGTGAGAAGTTAGAACTTTCAGCCTCACCCTCCATCCTTAACAAGGGGAGAGAGGCTGAGATCCAGTTACTAATTGACCATGCCCATGCGTTTTTTAGAGAATCCTCTAAGTATCCCTGAACTCTAGGGTTTGGAGGACTCCCAGGTTGATGAAGGCATGGTGGTATGGGAGGGTGGAGAGCCTGGAGAAGGCACAGGGACTCTTCTCCTTTCCCAGTGTATTTTCATCTGACCTCTCATCTGTATCCTTTGTAATAGCCTTGATAATAAACTGAGAAATACAAATTGTTTTCTGGAGGTCTGTGAGCCATTTTAGCAACTGATTGAACCTGATGAGGAAACAGTGGGAACACGTGAGCTACATCTGGTCAGTGAGAAGTTCCAGAGTCATCTGAGACTTGCAATTGGCATCTGAAGTGAGGAGCAATCTCATGGGCTTGAGTCCTTGGCCTGTGGGATTTGACTCGAAACTCAAGTAAAAATAGTGTCAGAACTAAGTTAAATTGAAGACCAGTCAGCGATTGGGGAAGTGGTTGGTGGGGGAAAAACATCCATGCATTTGTGTGGACAGGATTGTTGAGAGAGCATCACAAAGGAAAAAAAAAATTTTCCATTATCTCCATATACCTAAAGAACCATTGACATAGTCTTACTGTACACAGACCATTTGACATAGTCTTACTGTACACTGATCTTTGCACAGAAAAAAACAAAACAAAATTCCTGGACACAATGAAAGAGAGAACCACGATGATGACAGTGGTGCCCTCAAACTGGCACTTAGAAGACAGGAAAAAGATGGGGATGGAAGTGGAAGCAAAATGAGGTGGTCACTTGGTTGGTGCAAGATCAGCCTCTTACCATAATGTGGGATGATGGCCCAGGCCATGGCAGAGGCGTAGATGCCGCCGATCATCCAGAACATGCAGAGCCAGCTCAGGTGCTCACCCCGCTTCTCCCGGGCCAGCACTTCAGCAAAGTAGGAGAACACAGTGGGAACGGCTCCTCCAATCCTGCCGAGAAGGAATACGTGAAATTGGGGCCTGCACAGCTAACAGAAGATGTGAAGGGCAAAGCCAAAGCAAATTCTAACAACACATCCTCTCTCCCTACACCAGAATATCAAGGAATATAGATTTTCTATCATTTTGTAATTTTAATATTATAGTCTTCATGTTTAATATGTTTATTAAAAACTTGATCCTGTAATTAGGCTATGTGGCCAGAAGGTGGTGTGGTGCCCCACTCATTTGGTTTAGAGGTTGGCTTGAGATTCTGATGGGCTTTTTGCTCAGTTTGAATGTTCTACATGATACTTACTAAAAGTTCCAGTAATTTGGTGCAATCTAGTAAATATTCTAATTAACTCATTTTTAAAAAGAGACACTGTGACATGTCTACTCATGAGATGGAAACTCTGAAAACAGCTACAAACATCTCTGAGGGACTGTCTGCAATCTGTACACATTGCATCCCATAGTAGCTTCCCCCGGGCAGCCCAGGCAGGCTGGTGCATTGACAAACAGGGAGCCAATAAGGTCACTCACTACATTGGCTCTAGTCTCAAACCAGTGGATACCACCACTGGATAAGCACACTTCAAATATACACTGGTAAAATAAAACAGACATGATCAAGCACACACAAACAGAATGGGGTGACTGAAAGAGCTGCTGACAGAGTTTGAGACATGATGTGGTCATTGAATGGTCTCTACTCAGGCGAAGTGTTCTCAAATGAGGTCTACAGAATCAAAATTTTGTTCATTCTAGGGAGATGAAATCTAGACCCAGAGATTTCATTATAATTTGAAATGGGTCTTGATCCCCAATTTTAGGAACTACTGCTTCAGACAGTAAGGTAGGGTAGAAAACAGTTTTTTTTTTAATTTAAATTTTTAGTTTTTAATGATGCACATTAATTAAACAGAATAGTTTAATTTCATTGTAGCACATTCATACATGTATATAACATAATTTAGTCAATTTGACTCCCCAATACCTGCCTTTGCATTCCTCTGCTCCCCTTCTCTACCCTAATGGTTTCCCTGTGACTTTATTTTATTTTGATGTGGTGCTGAGGATCGAACCCAGGGCCTCATGCGTGCTAGGCCAGGGCTCTACCACTAAGCTGCAACCCCAGCCCGGCCCTGTGACTTTCATTATGTACTTTGTTCTTTTTTCTCTACCTTCCACACATGAGAGAAAACCTATGATACTTGTCTTTGCAATATACGAATTCTTAAATATATATATTTTAAAAGAAGTGCAGCAACATAAACAGGTTATGGAGCCAGCACTTGGTGATACAGTTAAAGAGTATATACTGCTTTATTTATCTTCCCATTTCTGTCAGGTAAATTGCTATTGACATTTCAAACAAATTTGACGTCTAGGAGTACAACATGTGTTTATCCATTTAACAATAACTGATTTTCTTAGGGATGTTGATATGATTAAGAAATATTGGAAGTGACTTCAGTAAATTCAATTTAGGGAAAGGCCATTTTTGCAGCTAACAGGTTGTACCAGATGAACCGCAAGATTTATAAAGTTCTGCATTAACTGGTAGGTCCAAATATGGCCCCATCTCAGGTATTGGCCCCTCTCAAAGTGATACCATATTTATCAGACTGTTGACTGTGAGCAGATCATTTAGGCCAGCATTATTTAATCTATGGGTTGTAAAATTAACTTAGTACCTATAAACACCATCTTAAAAAATCAGACAGAGATGAGAATATTTGAGTGCAACCCAAGTAATAAGGATAAGCATAAGTTTAGTTCATGAAACTTTTTTTGTACCATTAAAAAAATGGTACATATTGGTTGCATACAATGTGAGTGTATGTGTAATGTACATAAGGCCACTGTGTATTTCTAAGTGAGAGTTGCTATTCAAAGAATTTAAAATATCCTAACTTGAAATGATCTGTATATGTTTCTCTGGGCCATGAAGGCAGTGATTCTAACTAAAATTTCTGGGGTTATGACTCCACACATCTTCGAATGCAGCACATGATGATTTAGCACCAGCACACACAGGCCACCAAACCTTCAAACAAGAAATAAATGCATGAAGTAGGCAGTCAGAACTAGTTGTCCCTATACCACGCTTCAGTAGACTCACATGGTTCTCTCGCACAACCTCTCAAGGAGCTCATGCCATGGAGAGCTAGCAGAGTTTAAAATTCAATGTCTGAACATATTTTAAGTGATGTCATTACAACACCCAGTTTTAGAAGGAAATAAAATGCCTTTCCCACAAACCATTAATGCTATTCTTATTTTCACTTACTGTGAAGAAGCCATTTCTCTGTACCATAAAGTCCTCGTCCCTACTCTGTGGTTTCACTTTTTAGTGCATAAGAATAGTTCCAGTTTTTTCCCAGTGACTCTGGAGGCTGAGGCAGGAGGATCATGAGTTCAAAAGCAGCCTCAGCAACAGGGAGGGGCTAAGCAACTCAGTGAGACCCTGTCTGTAAATAAAATACAAAATAGGGCTGGGGATGTGGCTTGGTGGTTGAATGACCTTGAGTTCAATCCCTGGTTACCCACCTCCCCCCCCCAAAAAAAGGGAAGAAACGAAAAGAATTGTTCCAGTTTTTAATGGACTTTTCACATCCTAATTAATGTTTTGTTAGGATTCTGGGCATTCTGTATGTAACAGCTATAATTCACATTTCATGGAGTCACAATTGCATGTCAAGGTATGCCGGGTGCCTCTGAACTGAGACAAATATACTCCAGCATGGCTAAAATTTCAAGTGGAAGACTGTGCACTTGTCTGTTCGTTTTCAACAAATCATTGTTGCAGAAGTGAATACGAACTCTTCTGGGCTTGTAAGCAATCCAACTGGTTTTGATTCAATGCCTTTTTTTTTTTTTTAAGGTGGTCTGTTTGCATGGATAGCTCTCAATATGTTTGTAGAGTGGTCTGTAAGGAGCTCTAATTCCAAGGGAAAAATGGGCCTGAAGAATTAGTGAGGGATCCTACTTAAATACTTTGAAAAATTCTCTATATTCAGAGATCTATAAAACAATCCAAGCATCCACATTTCTTATTGTGGGCAGGTCATCTACTTTCAGGAAAATATCACTCCTCATCTTTCTGTGACATCCTTTAAGCAGAGAAAAACAATCCCAATGTGCTGTAATGTTAACTATTATTGGTGTTTTATGTACCATTTGCAACTTGGGGACTATATGATTTTCATCTTTGAATTACTCTCATCTGGCCCAGGGGACATGCAACTTGTGTTTACTCAAAAGAACTAAATTTCAGACTCTCCGGTTTTGAAGTTGGTACACCAAGTCTCCGGGAGTATTCTGTTCTAAGGACTTAAACATCTCAAAGAATGGAAACCTACACTTTACCTCTTGGCTCAATCAAACACAAAAGAATTTGAGGGAGCTGGGATGGAAGTTCTAATAGCTATGCAACTCCCCAGGAGTTCCTCAATTACTCTGTGCATTCCTTGCTATGGTCACCCCTTACCCAGGGGCCCTGATGATGGTTGTCACTGAGAGAGTTCATTTGGGATGGTCAGAGGACACTGGGAAACAAACAATCCTGCTGGGTATTCCAGGGATTTATGAAATACCTGTGTACCTTTCAGATGAATGTAGCTGTGATAATTATCAGCTATAAAAATATTTAGATAAGACATAAGGCAGGGGTTCTCCTGTCTTATAATAAAATTTGTTTCCTACAATAAGTATTGAGGGCAGGAAAAATCTTCCACAACCCAATACCCAAAGCTTATAAATTTTAAAAATCTTCCATTGCTATTCTACCCCTTGGGTTAATACATATTATGATGATGATGATGATGATTAGTTGTTATTGCTGTTCATGTTGCTTATTGCATTAAAATACAATTTCTGAGAATAAATGAAGAGATTAAAAATATTTAATGGAAGTTCTTAAACTCCCACGTATCAGTAGTTCTTAAATAGGACTGATTTTGTGTTCCGCTCTGCCCAACCTCTGCAGATATTTGGCAATGTCTGGGGACAGTTTTAGTTGTCACAACTCAGAGGATGCTACTGGCATCAAGCAGGTAGAGATCAGGGATCAAGCTAAACATTCTAAAATGAATAGAACAGCTAGTCACCCCCACACAAATTATCTAGCCCATAATATGAATAGAGCTAAGGTTAAGAAACTCTTGCAATGAGTGGGTATTTAATGTGGAAAATATAATTGCTTTCAAATTTTAAAAATCCATATGACATAAAGTGGTCACCTTTTGCTTTACCTGATGGATAGCACACCCATAAATTCAGTTAACAAGGAAAGTTTATAATGATAGTAATGACTACTGAAATCAGTTCAAGTTCTTGTTATTTCAAGCTGATTTTTGATGGGATGTTTGCACCAATGAAGCAATCAAAACAGTGGTTTATAAAGCATTTTTCTTGAGATCAGATATTGCTGTTCTAATAGCTGTCAAATTTAATTACACTTGGTCACAGGAAGCACTGAAGGAATAATCATTGAAATCCACATTCTATTCAGGCAGAAGATTATTCAGATTCAAAATAGTTGAAGTTACACAAATGAAATAAAATATTGATAATTAGCATTTTTGGAGTTAGGATAGTTAATAATTTTACATATAAGTGATATTAATCTTAGTAAATAATTATTTTTGGTTTTTGCCATTAATTATAGAAATATCAAGAAACTAAAAAATTTTGCATTAAATTGAGACTAAATTGGGACGTCCCCCTCATACACACACAAGCGCACATATACACATCTCAATAGGTCCTGCATGTGACTTGATACTGTGTTTGGTAAATATCATGAAACATTTTTTAATTTCCTCAATAGTCTAAAAGTTATGAGTGGGATACTGTGTATGGTAAAGAATGCTTCAGCTTTGCAGGTAATTCTTTTCCTTCGTTGGGAAATGTGAGACATGTAGGTTAAATCAGTCTAACAGCAGGTAACTGAGGATGCCAAATATTACTGTCAACACAAACCGCACTGAGAAACTGGGAAGCTAGTTGTCCTAATCCCTGCACACTTCCTATTACTCTAGTTCAGATGGCAACCCAGTGGAGGCTTATGTTTGTCCCTGTACCTCATATGGATTTATGGTGGCTGCTATGGTTTGGGTAAGTCTCCCCCAAGGCCCACGTGTTAAGCTTATATTCCATGCCTGTAGAACAATTGGAAGGAGATGGAACCTTCAAGAGGTACAGCCTAGTGGGAGGTGTTACAGTTATCAGAGCATACCCTTGAAGGGGAATTGGGATCCTGGCCTCTTCCTGTCACTCTCTTTCTCTTCTGGGCTGCCATGAGGTAGGAATTTTGCTCCATCATGTATTCTGTGGGATGCTGTCTCACCATAGGCCTAGAATCAATGGGTCTATTGAACATGGACTGGAACCTTCAAAATGGTGGTTCCATTTTTAAGTTGGTTATCTCAGGTGTTTTGTTATGGTAATGGAAAGCTAGCTGACACTGGCTAGCTTTGACTCTTAGGCAAAGAGAGGTTTAAGATACTCCAGGAAAAGGGGAGGTTATAGATAAAAAAGAATAATTGTACTTAAAATGATTTGAAGTATGACATAATTTTAGGGGCACGATTATGACTGTCTAATGACTTCTTGTTCTGAGGAAGAATTCTACTAATTCTGTTTTATTTGAGTTCTCCAGCAAGCACATAACAAAGAAAATTTTCCTTCCAGCCTCTTTTAACATGTTATTGTCAAGCAATCATTTACCTCCATCTACCATTTTCCACTTCCATTGGGAAGTAAGGTATTATTCAAAAACATAATTTAGGAGGAAGTTAGATAGCCATTGTAAAGTCACACATTTTATACAGATAATAAGCAGAGAACAAAGTCCACCAAGAGCCCACTTTGGAAGCTTTTATTAAGACATGTATTTATGGGCTTATACAAAAAATAGTGAATGGCCTAGTCTATGCCAGGAATCACTATCAAAAATACCTTACATGAAAAATCTCCTTTCAATCCTTACTCAGAATAAATAAAAAGATGGGAAGACTTTGAACTGCCAGGAAAATTACACAGTAATTCTGAACCAATTCATATGTTTTAAATCACACACAAAAATGAGAAATCAAAAACAGCAGTTCCAAAGATGAATCTTTTAGCATCTTCTACTTCATGAAACTTCATTGCATATCTCAGACCACAGGGAGGGTTTTCCAAGGTTTGGATGAAAGAGCAGACCTAACAGCCTCTGAAAAGGCCAGATTGACACAGAAAATAAGATTGCTATATTATTAACTAGAAGGCACATGTTTGTAAAAGTAAGCAATGTAGAAATAATTAGGAGAAGCACACTTACTGATAACTAAGTCCACCATGGAATGAAAGATGGAAACCTCTTTTGCAGCAGTGCTAATTATTTAACTAATATGATTTAGGTAGCTTTAGTCTTCTAATCTCCAAAGCCACAAGTAAAAATATTAATATTCTTTGACATAGGAAGTTGTTTTCTTCTCATTGTTATAGAAACCATAAATAGAATGATTGGCAGAAAACTTGGTTGTTTAAAATATAGTGATCTGTAATCATAATTTGAGCAAACCTAGTGCATTGCTAAGAAAACATAGCAATTCAACACCCCTAGCCCTTGTTTGCATTCATCTTGGTCCCCTAAACCCCCAGACCTGTGGATACTACATCCACAGACCTGGCACCACTGGGAGAAATGGTGTAGTTATAGCTTAGGATTCTAATGTCATCTTGGACAACACAACAACAAAACGAACAAACAAAAACAATGAATCTAGCTGTTGGGAGCTGAAAAAACTGCATCACCCAGGACCTAAATGGTACCATGAATAAAGAGGCAGCCATCACTGTGATGATCTATGAGAATGTGTCCAGCCGCTTGCTGAACACCTCTGTACATACATCACCGACTCCCACACTTACCCTTCACTTACCCACCCACGCATCACCCCTCCACCTACCTAGTCAAACTCTGCACCAAGTATATTGCCAGTTACTCTTTAAAATTTGGGTTTGAGATTATTTTTGGATTAAAGATAATCTAGTCCAACTGTTGCCTCATTTTACATATTGGAAAATGTCTTCCCATTCCAATTTTATGAGGCCAGAAGTCTTCCTGGACTCATCTGTTCAAACATTTGGGAGCACCCAGCATGTCTGGGGCCTGGTGCCATATGAAATCACTCAATCATTTCTGGTTGAGTCTGAGACCATCAGAGTTTGGGAGTTAGGAGTATGGACTCTGGAGACAGACTGCCTGAGTATGAAACCACTACGTCATTTACTGCGTGACTACAGATAGTCACTTAACTTTTCTGTGCCTCAACTTTCTCATCTATGCTATACAGATACAAATATTATAAACAGTATCTTCCTCAGAGGGTCACTGTGAGGTTTATATGAGTCAATATATGTAAAGTGCTGCTCCCAGCACCTCTCACAGAGCAGGCACTATAGAGGTGTTTGATAAAACCTGTTTTAAAAGTCTTGGGTATAAACGGAAGAGTGGGATAACTGGGTCAAAAGGTGGGCCCTTTCCAAGTTTTCTAAGGATTCGCTATGCTGCTTTCCAGAGTGGCTGCACCAATTTGCAACTCCACCAACAATGTAAAAACAATGTAAAAGTGTGCCTTTTCTCCCACAGCCATGCCAACATCTATTATTGCTTGTGTTCCTGATAATAGTCATTCTAATTGGAGTAAGATGAAATCTTAGAGTTGTTTTAATTTGCATTTCTCTAATTACTAGAAATGTTGAACATTTTTTCATATATTTATTAATCACCTGCATATCTTCTTGGTTTATACCCAAAGGACTTAAAATCAGCATACTACAGTAGCATACTACATTGATGCAGCCACATCAATGTTTATAGCAGCTCAATTCACAATAGCTAGGTTGTGGAATCAACCTAGATGCCCTTCAACAGATGAATGGATAAAGAAACTGTGGTATATATACACAATGGAATATTTTTCAGCCATAAAGAATAATATTATGGCATTTGCAGATAAATGGATGGAATTGGAGAATAGCATGCTAAGTGAAATAAGCCAAGCCCAAAAAACCAAAGGCCGAATGTTTTCCCTGATAAGTGGATGATAATATATAATGGGGGTGACGGGTGGGGGGTGAGAGAAGAATGGAGGAACTTTAGATCATGTAGAGGGAAATGAGAGGGAGGAGGGTATGAAAAATGGTGAAATGAGACAGACCTCATTACCTTATGCACATGTAAGACTACACAAATGGTATGAATCTACATCATACACAATCAAAGAAATGAAAAGATGTACCCCATTTATGCACAATGAATCAAAATGCAGTCTGTAAAAAAAAGTCTTGACATTTTAAAAATGAATTTGCATTTTTTCCAATGTGATAAGGAAGTAAAACATATCTTAAGAGACAGACTGGTTTTGAAAGGAAAATCTGATATACTGATACAGTTCAGTATCAAACTAAAAAATCAGTAGAACTGGGAATGGTTGACCATTTGGAACCAACTATCTATCTGTGCCTCAATTTTCTAAGTAAAAAAAAGGCACAATATTTCTGGATGTTTAATAATTAAAAACAATAGTGCAAATAAATGAGATGCTACATATAAAACATTTTGAGGAATTTCAGTTAATGGTGACCATTTCTGTAAAGCTCAGGTAGTGTTATTATAAGTTAATATAGAGTTAATGAAAGGATATTGCAAATAGCTATGTAGCATGCATTTGTTAGGCTTCATTTACAGAGGGAGAATGACAAGTCTTTCACTTAAGATACACAGACACACTGGAATTCCATTTCGATTCTTGTTGCTGTTGTATTTTTCTCCTGACCTTCATCCTTAGCAATGCCAGACCCTCAGTGAGACGCTCCCAACTCTGACAAGGTCTGGCATCCAACACATTATCGTTCCCATAATTAACAGTGACTGGAAACAAATAATTTAATTCTGGGACAAATGAAAATGAATCAGTGGTGCCAGCTCCATTTCCCATCTTTCTAATTTTCTGCTACAAAAGAGGGGAGGGACGTGTCTGTTCCTTGGTGTGAGATTCATTTAGGAAAGTAAAAGACAGGTGAGTAATTTTTGATGTCCTAGTCCTCATTCACACAAAACATTGTTGTCCCCAGCAGGAAAATCTTTCTGTGTACTGAATAAACATTTAGACTCCACAGAATATGGCAGCTGGGTGTATTTATGTTTCTAAGAAGATACACTCATGACTTGGCTTGGTGAATTGGGAGGAAAGCACATTTACAGACAATGAAATAATGAACTCAGGTAGTTCTTCCTGAAACAAGAACTTTCTGTCCCCTTCAGAGTTGAAGGAACGTGATACAGTGCTGCTAAGGATGCTTCATAAGAGAGCAACTGCATGTGACATTTGCAACAAAACTGGCAGAAAGATATTCAAGCCTTGGAGTCAGAACGTACCATTTACTTAATTGGAGAGTTCTGAGTTAGAAGAACTTAAATGCAACTTAACTCCTAGCTGAGTCATTTCTGGTTCGAAATCTGCAAAACGAAGGGTTCAGACTTGACCTAGAACTTCTCTTCATGTTCTAAAATTTACAGTGAATGGAACTCTTGGGTAGGAGCTCTCCTAAGCTCTACCTGCTAAATGGGTCTGTTTCCATGATGCATTTCAGAACTGTGGAATTAAGCAAGGATGGAGACAATGACTCACTGGCCCACTGTGAGAAAGATCTGAGCTAAACTCCACTGACCTCCTGACTTCCAAAAGTCCCCACTCTGACTGGTGGACCACAGTGACATTTTGGGTCTCTTGGAATGAGTGCTGGTTCAGAGTCAATGTCCAATAAGTCATGAGAAGCCTGATTTCTTCCCCAAGTTCAGTCTTCCTAGTGAAAACTGGGGGAAATATCAACAAAATTTTTGGCAGGGTAGTGGCATCCTTCCTCATGGGAACCTGGTCTGTACCTCATTCAAGAGGTTCTGGGTCTGTGAAGTAGCTACAGTCCAGAAATTTATTTAGGGGGCATGACTTTCTGTTTTTATGAGTCAAGGTAGGTTTTCATTAACTTGACTTGGAACTTTTCTGCTTATACAGATTAAGTAAGAATTTAATAGGCTTCCTCTTTCACTTCTAGGAGCACTAGATTAACTAGCTCTGGTCTGCAGGGTCAGACTTTTCCGACTGCTGTCTTGCCTCTGCTGTCCTTTACAGTAACCATGCCCACTCCCCCCAGGCAACTAAGCAGTGCACCTGCCTTTCATATCTGTGGGGTCTGGGTCTGTGGATTGAACTATCTGTGGATCCAAAATATTCAGGGGAAAAAAAAAACAAAAACCTCTGCATCTATATGGGACATGTACAGACTTCTTTTTGGTCATTATTTCCAAAACAATACAGTATAATAACTATTTAATAACACTTACATTGTATTAAGTATTGCAAAGAATACAGAGATGACTTAAAGTATACTGGAGAATGTGCATAGGTTATATTGATGTCTTAAACATCATCCAAGTGGTCTAGGAATCATGCTCCACTGATACTGGGGGCCAGTATAGAACAAAGACAATTGTCCAAGTCCAAGTCCTTTGGAATTTACATGCTGGTGGAGGAGAGAAAGATAAAAGTGAAAAATAAGTATCTTCAGACAGGGATCCTAAGTGCTGCCAAGACAAAGCAGAACTGAAGTGAGGTCACTTCGAGGTGCTGTCAGGCAATGCCTCCAGAGTGGGTGGAGTGAAGGCTCTGGGAGGACAGCCTTCAAAATGGGAAGGGGCACATACCGTGCTCCTGGGAAAGACGCGGTACCTTGAAGGGTCTGAGAACCAGAGGCCCACAATGAAATCTTTCCCAACCGTGTGGAACCTTGTTTCCCTGGTCATCTTGTTAGCTTCAATTTAAACCTGGATCAGATGTGGGTGGAAGGAACTGCCTAACCTTACAGCTGTAACATGAGCTTTCATTTAAGGCTTTCAGCATGAGAATCTGAATTCTCCAGCTCGTTTTAATAAAGAGTGTTTAAATAAACAGGGAATAGATCCGCACTTTTGCTGCTTAGGTAACTGAGTTCATAAGCAATGGAATGAATATTTAAATATTGCATGCCTTTGAAAACAAGAAGCGCCTCCAGGTGGAACTGCTTTCTCATTCATAAGGTCATCATTGTTCTCTCCTTCAGGGAACCTCCCAAGCCCCTTGTCACCTCTCTTCAGGTGCTATGGTTGGAGGTTGGAGACTGGAAGGGCTAACTGGGTGCTTTCCTTCTATTACCAGATCAAGCAACTTGAGGAGTGGATTCAGCTATACCTAGGAAAGGCCTGGCATGGCTTCAGGAGGTAAAGCAGGAGCTAATACTTTTTTTGGAGGGAGGGTGGAGATTGAACCCAGGGCCTTGTGCTTGGGAGGTAAGCACTCTACAAACTGAGCTACATCCCCAACCTAAAATGGGTTTTGAATTAAATTGGGTGGGACTAGAGAAAAGAGACTGCCCAGAGTCTCATTTGGATGAGACTGCCCAGAGATTCAGGGACAGGTTGTCCAGCTAAACTCTAGAGCTGTTGAGAAGTACCCTGGGCCATGGAGGCAGTACTCCCAAACTCAGATGAGGAGGAGGGATACCATGACTGCCAATTTGACCAGATCAAGGGAAACCCAGATAGCTGGGGGAGTATTATTGTGAGTATCCATTGGGTATTTCCAGAGAAGATTGGCCTGGTGAGTCTGTGGACAGTGGGGAAGATCTACCCTTGATGTGGGCAGTTGCCTTGCAACAGCCAGGGGATCTGAACATGATGAAAAAGGCAGAGGAAAAGGGGAATTTCCTCTCCCTCTCTCTCCCTCTCTCCTTGAGCTGGGACATTCTTCTTCTCTGCCTTTTGAATTCTGGAATTGGCATCAGTACCCCCATTTCCCTAAGTTCTCAGACCGTGGGACTCATTTAACAGTGATCCACTTTCTGCCCTTGCTGCTCTGCCACTGCAACTTACTTTTAAAATGGACATGTTTCTTTCTCTTCCTCTCCCCCTCCTCCTCCCTAATCTCTCCCCCTCTCTAATCTCAGGGGAAATGGAATTGCCTTTCTTCCCATCGTAGGCAGAGCTATCTATCCCTGAGTACACACCCACCATAGAACAAAGTAATCCAGACTTTGGGGATGGTATCAGAAGATCTCAGAAATGATTATCTCCCAGTTAGCAAGTGAATTACAACCTCAGACAGAGAACACATGGAATGTGGCCTTTGAGTCACCTCTTTAAAAGCCCTCTGTTCCTGATGATGGGCAGAATCACAGCCTTTGGGACAGGAGTCTCCTGTGTTTGTCTTTTTCTAGCAAAGCAATATAACTTCTTTTTCCTTTTTCTCAAAACTGTGTCCTTGTTATTGGATTGGCATCAGGGACAAGGACCAAGTTTTTGCCAACTCTCAGACTGGAAATCATACTGTTGGCTTCCCTAATTCTGAGGCCTTTGGACTTGGACAGAGCCATGCCAACAACACACAAGGGTCTCCAACCTGTAGACAACCTCTTCCACAATCTCATGAACCAATTCCCTTAATAAATTCTCCCTTATCTATCTGGGTAGCTATTGGTTCTGTTGCTCTGGAGAACCCTACGGAATACAGATTTCTTTCTTCTTCTTCTTTTTTTCTTTTTCTTTTTTTTTTTTTTAGCTTAATTTCTTAGGTCCCCTCAGCTTCTGGGTTACACAAGTCACCCAGGAAGAGCCTAAATGACTTGGATTTCTTGATTCTAGTCCTATGCCAACTTCATGAAGTTGCTACACTGCTATGACCTCTCATATCACAATTTATAGAGACTACCTGTGTTAGCAATACACTGTGCTTTTCAGGGTAAATTATGTTAAAGGTTAGCAGCTCTGACTTACTGATTGGAGAATAATTTGTTCATGATAGGGATGAGAATGATAACATGAATAAGCCCACATAGCTTCCTCTTCCTGTGGACAGTCCATTGGTTTGCAGTATTTTGTAGTTACCATAATGGCCCTTTATCTCTACAGTCAATTGGGTTGACCATGTTACAACACAGACTGGCAATTAAAATTGTCATAACCATTTTATAATTCAGGTACTTTTGAGTTTATGGATATTACTGAAATTTCCCAGAGAAGATTGGGAATACATGAACCAAAATACCTCCTCACATCAGCAGTCTATGTAGCTAATTTCACATAGACTGAGCACCAAGGATTCCTTCTACTGTGGTCAAGTCCCCTTTGTCCATCATCACAAAGAAAATGATTGATTCTGATAATTTTTCCAAGAAAAAAATGTAGTTATACTTTCTTAAACTCTCCAACCATCTTGATTTGGTGTAATGCACTGTTGTTCCTCTAAGGACTGCTACTGAAATTTGTGCAAATTAGTCAAATATTTTTTATGTATCTGCCTCGTGAGGAGCTACAGGAAGTGCTACTGCATGTGACTAAGAAAGATATCCTGGTATACCTTTACCTTTTTTCACAACATTGTGTTCTGCTGCATAGGTTGTGATATTGTATCATCAACAACAGCAATTGGTAACATCTAAGATTCATAACCCAGTCTGTCTCCTTCCCTTCATTAAAAAAAAATTTAAAATACCTTGAAAAGAATATCTCTAAATTCTCAAGTATAAACCAGAAATTTTATGTCTCTAAATTTTTCCTTATTAAAGCAGTTTCTCATACTCTCCTAATCAAGCCATTGAGTTTTCCTAAGCTGTGGCTTCACATAGTGTAGTAATAAGTGCTTTCTTTGAAGAAAATGGCTCCATTATTGGCTCTCCCATGTCACTGCACTTGTCTGGAAGCACAACTTCTGTTAATCAACATTAGTCAAGAACTTACAGAAAGAAGTTTCCATCTCAAGAGGCAGGCTTCCTACCTAGTCAAAGACACCCAGATAATGCAGATCAATAAAACCACAGTTATTTGTGACACTCTAATCCTGAATTTAAGAGCATCCCTAAATGGTTTGGACCTTCAATCAGTTCTTAGTTGGCAGAAGGATTTCTTGCTTAAATTAAAATTTCAGGAGAAACATACACGTTTGAATGTGCTCCACTGTAGAAATAACTTTCCATTTAAACAATATCAATTTCCATCAAGTATGACATATAATTGTCAGTCATGAGAACATAGGGATATTTCACTTATCCCTCATATTTAAAAGTTGATAATTATGTCTCTGAAACTCAGCAGTGTAGCTCCTGAGGTGGATCAAAAACAGGGGGGCAGAGGTGGTAAGAGATACTCTCTTGGCAATGAGGCCTTTTAAGATGAGCAATGTGTACAATCATGAATAAACACATTACTATAAAATATGAAGAAGAAAACCTTACCCGAATCCAGAAAGTAAGCGACAGAAGAGAAAGAAGCCATAGCCTTGGACAAATGAAGAAAGGAAGGCAAAGAATCCGTTGATAGACATGCAAATCAGAAGAGACTGTTTCCTTCCCACTTTGTCTGCCAGTCCTCCCCAGAAGAACGCCCCCACCATCATCCCGAGGTACACTATGCTGCCTGCAAGACACAGAAAACAAAGAAACACATCAGAAATCAGGAGTAAATGACACATGTAACAGCAAATGAACAAGGAACAAAACACATTCCAGCATTTCACTCGGGGACACACCCTTAACAAATACATCCTTCAGAATACAGTAATCAGTTCTGAGTTGAAAATTAAACTTTGAAGGGTACCTTGGGCTGCCATGACCAATCGCAAAGGCTGATGGGAAGTTATTTTCTCTACCATGTCATGCAGAAGAGGACAAGATGGTTGGGTCCCCTCCTAGCCTTGTGAGGGCACTTATACAGTAGGCAGACATGAGAAGTATCCACTCAAAGTAATCCTGGAGTTCGACTCATGGTCAAGTCACCTTTGGTCTGAGTGTCCAGTGCATCCCACCAAGGTAGGAGACCAAGGCAAGGGCCCCCAAGTCAAATTGGACCCCATACATTGCCTCAAATCTCTGCCTGTAGCAGATGATTTGTGCCACAGCCCAAACCCTTGGCCCCTGCAGAAGATTCCATGATTTATTTCTCTCTAGTCCTTCTTGAAAGCCCTGGCCCTTCCTTGGGAGTTAAGGAAAGTGGGCTTAGAGATTACAAGAGTTAAAGTGGTCTCTAGCTCTGATCCTCAGAGAAGACTTTTGGAGTGAGGAGCTTAAAGAGAGAAGAAAGAACTGTTAGGATTTTGGAAAAATAAAACTTATCATTGTTGGCTTCAATCCCTAAGGGAAAGACATGGGAAAGTCGTAGTTAGAGGTCTCTCTTGCTGTTGCTGTGAGCAGTAGACTCTAGATTCTACACTGGGCGTGTGGGAATCTGGTATTTTCTAATTCACTTTCTTTTCTAAAATACTAGATTCCTGCAAGCCCAGGAATCTTTCCTGAGATCGAATAATATTAGTTATGTTAAATATTAGTCCAGAGGGATTTCTAAAAGGATATAAAATGTCTAAGGAAAATCACATAATTAATAAATGAAAGTTTTTGATATCTGGATGTAGCATTAAAGAAGCTGGTACTTCATCTTTCATTCATTTTTGTTTTCTTCCTTCCTTTACCCAAGCATCACTTTCTAAGGCATATTTGAGAGTCTCTGTGGCATCAAAGTAAGAAGGTAAAAAAAGCATTGCTTTATTTATTACTTTAGGCTAATTTGGGAAACATCCTATTTAAACATTCACTCCCAAATTAGTTTGCTAACCAGAGTTAACGAATCAATATGAGACTCAGAAGGAAAACACTTGGCAAGGCCTTGCAACTCTCACATCAGTGAGGATGCTTCCTTGCAGATAACTGACTATACCTAGCTACAGTGAATGGTGAATGTTGGGAGCAATTATAAAATCAGACAAAACGTAAGTTGTTTTTAATTAGATTGGAGTACTGCAAAGTGGTGGGTGGTCAAGTGCTGCCAGAGTGTGGATGGCATGTTTTACTCTGAACCACAGGCCTGACTATGTACAGATTATCCTTCTCAATAGTGGTTACTCATATCATGAGATCCAGTGCATGTCCAGACAATGGTTAAAGAATGGATCAGCACAGTGCAAGGGAATTGCAAACGCAGACAGACTCATTCAGGGAAATGCATATGCAGCATATCTCTTATTTATATCGTAAGAGGCTCAAGTTTGCCATTCATGTATCTCAGAAGGATAACTGGTTGCTAAGCTTCTCCGTAATAATGTCTGTGTCTCTAAAAAGCCTACAAGTCAGAAAGTGAGCTTCCATAGATAAGGAGTGGCCTGCGGCAGCTGCAATCTAAAGACTTGGAAATCCTCCCAGGCCCAGGAACAAAGTCTTCTCACTCTTTAGATCCTACAGTCTCCCTCCTCCTTGAGGGTAAGTCATCATGACAGCACCCTAACCCAAGACCTTCTGTGGCCCACCATGATCACTATGTAGGTTGTGTCCTGGGGTACTGTGCCTGCTACAGAAAGTGAAGGCAGTACAGAGGCAAATTCTCTGTGTTTGATTGATTACTACTCACTACTTTTTCCTTTGTTTTTTTTTAAATGCTTTTATTAGTTCATTATAGTTATACATGATAGTGAGGTTCATTTTGACATAGTCATACATGCATGCAATTTAATTTGCTCCATTTCGGTCCCCAGTGCTTTCCTCTTTCCTTCCCTCCTCCATCCCCTCATTCACCTTCCTCTACTCTACTAGTCTTCCTTCTATTTAGTGTATTTTTAAATTGGTGCTTCACATGAAGGTGGGATTCACTGTGGCATATTTATATATGTACATAGTATAATTTTGTCAAACTCATTTCACATTTTCTCCCTTTTCCCGTCCCTCCTCACTCACCCCCATTCTCTTCACTCTACTTCATCATCTTCCCTCTTTTTTCATGAGACACCCCCACCCTCTTACTTTGCTCTAGCTTCCATATATGCGAGAAAACACTGAAACTTTGACTTTCTGAGTTTGGCTTATTTCAGTTAGCATGATGTCCTCCAGTTTCATCCATTTACCATCAAATGTCATAATTTCATTCTTCTTTATGGCTGAGTTGTGATTATATACCACATTTTTAAAATCCATTCATCTGTTGATGGGCACCTGGGCTGGTTCCATAACTTGGCTATTGTGAATTATGCTGCTATACACAATGATGTGGCTGTATAACTATAGTATGCTGATTTTAGTTTTTTTTTAAATAAATACTGAAGAGTAGAATAGCTGGGTCATATGATATTTCTATTCCTAGCTTTTTGCAGAATCTCCACACTGCTTTCTAGAGTGGATGTACTAATTTTCAGTCCTACCAACAGTGTATGAGTGTACCTTCCCCCAACATCTTCACCATCATTTGCTATTATTATTTGTATTCTTGATGATTGCTATTCTAACTGGAATGAGATGAGATCTCAATGTACTTTTGATTTGCATTTCCCTGATTGCCAAAGCTGTTGAAAATTTTTTCATGATTTTTTTGACACTTGTATTTCTTCTCTTAAGATGTGTCTGTTTAGTTATTTTGCCCATTTGTTGATTGGGTTATTTATTTTTTAGTTTTAAGTTTTTGAGTTCTTTATATATCCTGAATATTAATCCCCTGTTGGAGGAGTAGCTGGCATAGATTTTCTCCCATTCTCTAGGCTCTCTCTCTATGCTTTGAATAATAATTTCCTTAGCTGTGCATATCTAATTCTAGATCTTTGATCCACTTTGATTTGAATTTTGTGCAGGGTGAGACATAGGAATCTAGTTTCATTCTTCTACATATGGGTATTTGATTTTCCCAACACCATGTGTTTTTTATTTATTTATTGGTACTGAGAATTGAACCCAGGGATGTTTAATCACTGTGCCATATCCCCAGTCCTTTTTTCATTTTTTATTTGAGACAGTGATCCACTAAGTTGCTTGGGGCCTTGCTAAATTGCTGAGACTGATTTTGAACTTGCCACAGAAAGAGTCAAGCCTACCCAATAGCTTATTTGAGACAAACACAGTGTAATTAGAATGTTGTTGATCATGTGTTCTAATTAAAGTCAAATCTTTGAATATTGGCAAAGGCACCAGGTGAATAAAACTGAAACCACTCTGGGATTGTGAGAACACAAATATATTTTCTGCCTGTTTATGTTCACCTCTCTGTTTTGTTTTCATGGTGTTACAAGGAGCCCCTGAAAACTTAGTGTGGATGTGCTCTGGACATCCATGAGCCTTCTCTGCTCTCCACACTTCATGATGCTGCCACTGGCCTTAATTTAAAAGGATCTTAGTCTAGAGCCCCTCATTTTACAAGTGGGAAAACTGAGGTTGTGAGAAATGGAATTTAAAATTATATCTTTTAGATCTTTGGTCCTCAAAGTATGACCCTTGGACTAAGGATCTTGATAGAAATGCAGGCTGTAAGACCTTCTGAGGATTTGGAATCCTCGCTGATCCCTAGGTGATATGTGTGCATGTTTGAATTGAAAGTGCTTTTGGACTGGTGTATTTTCCACAGAAATAACCTCTGGAATACAGTTCTTACTTAAAAGTCGTGTTTATTAATTCATGTTTGAGGGGAGAAGATGCAAACCACTGAATATTTTAACTCCAAAGACATTGGACAAGCAAGATCTCCCTGGACAAGCTAGAGATCTCTCAAGGACAAGCAGGAGCTGTGTACTTAGAAAAGGCTCACCTCCCTGGAGCCCTGCCTTCCAGTTCAGTTCCAAGAAAGCAATGTTAAGAGAGCCCAAGCTGTGATTCTTGGATTCTTTCATGCATTAATGAAGATTTTAATTCAGTTGGGCTTTCAGGAGGTTGAACCTGACCTGAGAAACAAACTCAGCCTACTCCTGCCATAGCTCTGGTGAGGGGTATTCTCAGCTAGTCCATCTTCTCAATCTTCACAAGACCAAGAAACCTAGGGCATGGCTTTCTCATAAAGGTATTTTCTAACATGAGGGCTGGTTTCATTTTATTTGATCATACCCTCATTTCCCCTGATAAATATCACATTTCCATTTCTGTCTCTTTGCTAAGTTGCTTTTGATTCCTTCTGACAATCCCTAAGGGGTTGCATCTCTTCCCCTTAACACCATTTTAAACCACATTTAAACAACACATAACAATTTTAGGAACTGGTCTGTCTTGTTTCTCTTAGTAACTTTTAGCCAACCCATTTTAAAAAAAAATTGTTTTAAGCACTTTGTCCATGACTAATGCATTACTCTACAAGTCATTGCACTGTTTATTTATAAACTGATCTTAAAGGCAATAATCTGTGATGCTATTTTGAATTTGTAGAGAAATAATCTCTGTAAGGTAATGAATACCATCATCTTTTATACAGGGATTTCTTTAGGGTTAAAACAAAGTCAAAGTGAGATAAAATGAACCTTTCTGAAAAACAGTGACATTTCTGGGAATGGTTGAAAAGAATAATATGATATCATATTCACAGAATTAAGAAAAAAACCCTTAATTACCTAAATTATGCTCAATATTTTCTACATATTGCTCCTCACACAAGAAACAGGAGTATTTATTTTCCTAAATATAGAGTATTATCTCACAAATGTGGGGTGCACCAACAGTTTAAGCCCACCGATGAAAACTCTTTCCTTAATAAAAACTTATGCATCAGGCTCTTCTGACCTCTTCTCAACTAGGTCCCAACTCTTGGATATGTCTTCATTTCTACATTGCCCAATTTTAGTAGGAATCCTGCTGAGTCAGAAACCACCATCCTGGATATCCGACCAGCCTTGAAAACCAATCAGGTTGCTCATCCTCCACACCCTCCAGCTGATGTCTGCCTTCAGCAAGGATCCAGTTAGGTTGATTTAGCCAGAATCCTTCTTCTGGTGTTTTCTCATAGTAATGTCCCGTCTATAACCTTCCTGGGATGCTTGGGACCAAGAACCTTGGCTAGAAACTCCCATTTTTTCCCTTGTTTTATTAGGAATTGAGCTCAACTTCTCTTTTCCATTTCAAACCCTCTCTCCTGCAGTGGTCCCTGCACCTGTTGTGATGGCCCTGGATAACATCTGCCTTACTTGTCTTAGTTCTTTTTTGTAAACTTCTTTTTTTTTTTGCCATATTTTTATTGGTACATTACAATTACACATATGGTGGGATTTGTTGTTCATGTTCATACAAGCAGATGACATGCCTTACTTTAAGAAGTATCACGAATAGTTTTTCTTTTCACACTATTTTTCACTTAACCAACCCAATAAATTAGCCACCTCTCACCCCTACTACCAACAAGCACACCAAGACCTGGAAGACTTTTCCTTTGACTCATCCACTTTCTTTGTACATCCATCAGCAGCAGTGCATGCTTAGCAAGGGTTAGTTGTGTTTGTATCCAGACAGTTTATGCCAGTTCTGTTTGTTATTAATTATGCATTTAATTGAATATGAGCCATATAAATAGTAAAATATGTGATTTATGAGTGTGAAAGGAAAGAGGCTACTTCTGTGAAAATTAACTTAAGGAAGACTTGGGAAAGATGACCTGCAAAGAAAAACATTGTTATTAAATAAGTCTGAGCAAAATAACTGTAAAAGACTGAGAAAATCATTAAGATGAGAATTCTATGCTCTGTTTGAGGCTCATGTGTCTTTGTCACTCATCATTAAAGAAATTTAGAACTGAAAATCAGAGCTGTATTATGGCGCAAATGACACAAGATAGATATTAGTGAACTCCAGATTGAAGAGCCCTACTCAAAGGAAAGTGATTCTGGATTCAAATGAATGAATGTATGCTAATGTGTCCAAACACCATGTTTAAGCACCTATGCATGTTTCACATGTGTTTCTGCTTTTACCAACTTTTCCATTAACTAATTTTTAGACCAGATTCAGTCAGGCAAGGGGTTTCTTACATGAGCCAGGAGCTCTATGAAGGCATGCTTTGTGCTTAAAGACCAGGTTTTCATAAGCCATTAGTCTAGTCACAGATCACTCACTAATTGGTTTATCTTACTACAAAAGGTTAACCTAAAAACATCTCCTTAGGTCAATTCCAGGGCTCACAGCCTACCTGTCCCCAATTTCCTTGAAGGAAGATTCTATTATTATTATTATTATTATTATTATTATTATTATTATTTTAATTATGTACTGGAAAAACCTCTGGAGTAAGAGTCAAGACATTCAAGACTAATTCTAATTTTAATTAGTTGTAAGGTTTCAGACCAGTTAGCTTCCTCCTGTGCTGGGGCTTGGCTAGATGGTGGGTTGGTTGGCCCTGCAAGGCTGGCCCAGTTTTTCCCTTCTGTCATAGAGTGTGTGTGTGTGTGGGGGCACATTCTCTCCCTTGTTGGCCTCTTTTGGATCCTTTCCACCCACCGGTTGGTGTGGAAGCTTCCACATTGCTGTCCTGTGATCACTGCTCCTAGATCCCAAATGATTCACTGAGTGTGGCCTTCCCTTAGCCAGACCCCATCACAGTCCATAAAAAGCTAATTTTAGGTACCACTGACCCTTTCTCCTGCTGCCCCTATCCCTGCCCACATTCAATGTGAAGAAGGCTGCAGGGCCTCCTCTTTATCTACACCTTGCTGTTTCTTAACATCACTGGTTTTAGATTCTGCACCTGAATTAGAAGTAATATAAAAACCTCAAGTTGCGTTCTTCTTATTGAATTCTTTCATTAAAAGTACTGAGAACTGAGTTCATTATTAAAGCAATGGAAGTTGAAGTGAGAGAAGAACTGTTTTAAAAAAATCAAATGCTATTACTGCATTCGATTGGGAAAATCCTTCTTCATCCCACTACCACTTAGCACTCTAACTTGGGGTCAGGCAGCAAGGAGTTAAGAGCCCAGGCCTTGGAACAGATGGCCTAGATCTGAGTCCTTGCTTTACTGTTCTTGGCTGTGGGATCCTGGGTAAGTTACTTAATTTTATTATGCCCCAGTTTTCTCCTCAGTATAATGGGGCTAATAATAGTAACTATCTCACACAGGGTTTTTGAGGGATTAAATTGGATAAAGCACTTAGCACTTTGTGAAATGAAGTTGCTCAATAAGCAACAATTACTAATATTTCTATTGGTGTGAGGTACAGGGAAAGAAGGGGAGACAGAAAGAAGGGGATGGGAGAGAGATAACAGGAAGAAAAGGAGAGGGTTCTGCAATAGTGAAGAAAGCGAAATGACAACTTAATTGCCTCCCTCAGTTCATGTTCTGAAAAGAAACTGCTTAAAACAGCTCCAGAAGAAATCTAATTTTTTTGTCCTAAAGACATATATAATTTTTTACAAGGGAGAACTATTTAAGTACACAATTAATAAGCTTCCCCTAAAAGCAATCACTCACTTTTTTCCCCCATGACTATTTTCAGTAGCCACAGGTAGGGGCCATTATGTGTTCAAATACATCTTTGGGCCTTCACAAAATCAAATAAAACCGAAGGAAGTAATAATATCAAAGACATATGGGCAAAGGGGAAAAAGCCCTAATTTGCATTGGAGAATGTTTACAACAAAAGTCAGTTCACCTTAGCTAGAAAGAACTGTAAATATCAGATGTAGTCCACAGCACATCTTGACTTGCACATTTGGAAAGTCTGACATTTAAGTGTGTTGGTCCAGGCAGAGACAAGCTGGCTGCTTATTTAGGCAGGTGACACTGGGTCAAGCAACACTGCTGCTTGGTACCTCTGTTCACTTGGATATGAAACAGCATACAAGGGTCAAAGACACTTCCACTGAATCCAGTAAGCAAGCGGTCTGTAGGAGATTCCTAATAATGAAGCCCAAACTATTCTCTAAGGTCTTCCATCAAGTTGACTAGGCTACAGCATACCACTGGATGGGGCAAGAGATAGTCAAATATTTTTAAAAATTTATTCTTCTTAGATACACACAACGGTAGAGTGTGTTTTGGCATATTACACATACATGGAGTGTAACTTCCCATTCTTGTGGTTGTATATGATGGGGGGTTACACTGGTGGTGTATTCATATATGATCATAGGAAAGTTATGACCAATTCATTCAAAATATTTTTGTAATTCTGCAGCTCCCCGCCAGGTATCATGACCCACCTGGTATTCAAAGTGGTAAAAGAAGGAAAAAAAAATCAAATCTGAGAAATCAAGAACATTAAAGTGTGTCATGTTGTGGTGCGTCATGGATATTGCAATATCTGTCCCACATCAGTGGCATCACTGATCTGCAAGGTTCCCCCCACTCCAAGACCTGCGCAGAGGGAGAAAATGTACTCTTCAGTAATCCTTATCACTGACTCAACAAGTTGTGTAAGTGATCATGAATTCCACAGCGCTTGGTTGAGCTCCTGCAAACCAGGCATCTTGCAAGGTCTGAGGAATGAGGAGGGAAGAGAGGCCCACAAACCTGGGCAGGACATCATCTTTGTTTCCACTTCAGCAGCTCACTGCCAAGTGCAGTGAGGTTTGTAAGAGATGCTGGTTGCACATTAGAATTATCGAGGGAGTTGTAAGAAAACAAAACAAAACAAAACAAAACCTGGGCGCCCAGGGCCACACCCAGGATTTCTGCATATAGGGTGGGGCTCAGGTGACTGTGTTTTTTAAAAGTCTCCCAACCAATTCTAAGGAGAAGCCAGGGCTTTGAACCCTTATTTTCCTGGAAGATTAAAAACATACAAAAAGTAATTACCACAAAATGAAACACGTGCTGTAATTAAGGTGCATAGATTACGCTTAAGGGGAAAAAAGGAAGGAGTGACTTAATTAATTCTAGGGAATTCTGAAAAGCTTCGCATAGAAGATGATGATTGTGCTAAGCTTTGAACCATAAACAAGAGTCTTCCAGTGAAAGAAGTGCTCCCAGGAAAGTTCCAAGGGAGGAAAGAAGATCACCCTCGAAGGTGTGGTGGTGGGTCAGAGCACGGTGCATGAGGAGGGTGGTTTAGGGGGGGATGAAGGGTAAAATTCCTGAGTGTGGGGACAATGGCCAGAGGCTGGAAGAGAAACTGAAGTCAACTCAGTTTTATTCTTCAGGCAACTGAAACACAGATTAGATATCATCTATACTCAAGGACATCATTTCAGCAACCCTGCGGACAATAAACAGCAAGGGCAAAAGATAGGTAAGAGGGGATGGGAGAGGAGAGAATGGCCACCAGAACCAGGGCAGTAACTGAGGCTTCTGCAGTAGCTGGGGCACAACATTGAAGGAGGCCCTTACTCCCAGGTGCCAGCTCTGCACTTGCACAATCCTGGAGGTTTGTGCTGCCTTCCATCTGTGTCCAGGCACCTCACCCTTCTCCCCTTCATTTAGTCCTGGGAGGAAGACCAGCTAAAGGAATCCATGGCACAGATTACTCCAGTAGCCAGGGAAGATGATGGTGACCTTGTGAGACCAGGGCAAAGGACAGATAGCAGAGATGATGAATGATTGGGTCAGGAAGATGGGGCTAATTCAAAAGGAAATAGAACACCAATACCTCCAGAATACTTCCCCCTCCTCTACAACCTGTTGCTAAGGTTACCTGCCTCCAGGGAATTGTTCCTCCCAGCAAGGAGATATTAATGAGTACCCACTGGGTAGCTCCTTTCCTGCCTTTGGTCATGTATGCAGGATGGCAGGAGGCGGGCATGAGAAGAAAGGAAACCTGAAATCTATAAAAGGGGCAAGACACACCCACTCCTTTAGGCACCAGCGCTAAACCCCCTCCTCCCCAGAAGAGTCTCCCTCTGTTTCTCTCTCTGTTCTATCCTTTACATAAAACTTGCTTTCTTGTCTTGGCATTTCTTGGGTGTTTAATCTTCAGCACAGGAAGAACAAGGACCCAATTGGTCTAAGGCTGTGGCAGGAAGTCAGGAGAAGAGGGAAAAGGCTATACATCTTTGTAGTAGACTGAGTCCACAGTTTCTATAAACTGAGGGGTGAGCAAGGAAAAATTGAAGTTCACAGTGAGGTTCTGGCTCAAGATAGGTCATCATAAAACAAATGAAGACAGAGGAGGGCAGGTTAAATAGGAGTCATGTCTTAAACAAGTGAGGAAGATGTTCGTATCAGTAACATTCACACTATAAGCAAACACGCAGAGTAGTGCTATATAGGCGAGCCAATGACATAATGATAAATATCATTAGGAAATGCTTTTTGAAAGAAGCAGAGCTTGAATTAAGCCTCTCAAAAAAACAAAAACAAAAACAAAAAAGAAGAAGGAGAAAAGGAAAGAAAGGGAAGCCTTTGTAACACTGTTGGTGGGAATTATACATTGGTGAAGCTATTATGAAAAGCAGAAGGGAGGTTTCTAAAAAAAATAAAAACAGAACCACCATATTAGCCAGGAATACCTCTTCTGGCTCTATGACCAAAGGAAATTAAATCACCATCAAGTAAAGATAACTGTATTCCTATGTTCATTGCAGCATTGTTTACACTAGCCAAAACACATACATGACCAAAGTGTCTATCCACCAGTGACAAGAAGTGATGTATATGTGAAAATGTATTTATACACACAATATAGTATCATTCAACTTAAAAAGATGATTCTCCTATTTACTACAACATGGTTGAGCCTAGAGGTCATTATGCTAAGTGAAATAAGCCAGACTCAGAAAGAAAAATACTGCATGATCTTACTTATATGTGAATTTTTTTAAAAAAATTCAAATATACAGAGATAGAGTAGGAAATGCTAGGAACATAATTGGTGGTGGTGGAAATGGGGAAATATAGGTCAAAGGGTACAAAGTTGCAGATATGTAGGATAAATAATTCTGGAAAGCTAATGTTCACATGACTAGAGTAAATGATACTGAATTGAATTTGGGGTTTTGCTAAAGAGTAGATTGTAGGTGCTCTTGACATGCACTAAACACAAAGGGAAATTATGTGAGATGATGAATGTATTTAGAAGGTTACCATAATAAGCATATTACACTATGTATAAATGTATCAAAACATGTTCTGCTCCTTAAACATAAATTATGAAAAAGGAGAATATGAATAAGAGAATACAAGAAATGGCATTCTTGCTTACTTTTAGGCATTAGTAACCACCCTGGGTCAGGTCTAGAGTGAGAAGCATGAGAAAGTGGGGCAGGTTAAAAGAATAAGGAGCTGGTTGTGTGTGAAGAGAAGTACAATTAGACTGGATGAGTAAGAGAAAGTCCTTCAATATCAAACAAAAAAATTTAAATTGCTTATGTAGATGATGGGGGGCTATTTGTGGGTTTCTGAGTAGGGAATTAATGCAATCGACCATAACACTTTAGGATCACAAACTTTTCTCTTTTTTTGCATATTTTTTAAGTTGCTGCATTATAGTCATACAGAATGGTGGGATTTGTTGTTGCCTAATCATATATGCATACAATACAATGATATAACTTGGTCAATCTCATTCCCCAGTATTTCCCATTTGCCTTCTCCCCTAGTTATTTTCCTCTACTTTACAGATCTCCCTTTGGTTTTCATGAGATAACCCTATCTTTCTTTTCCCTTTTCCTCTTTAGCTTCCACATACAATAGAAAATATATGACCCTTGACTTTCTGTATTTTGCATATTTTGCTTAACACACCGTTCTCAAGTTCTATTTTCTTGCAAATGATATAATTTCATTCTTCTTTATGGCTGAATAAAACTCCACTGTGCATGCATACCACATTTTCTTTATCTACTCATTCGTTGACAGACACCTAGACTGGTTCCATAGTTTGTTTATTGTAAATTGTACTGCCATAAACATTGGTAAGAATGTATTGCTATGGTATGCTGACTTTAATTCTTTAGGAATACCATGGAGTGGTATAGCTGGGTCATATAGTGATTCCATGCCTAGTCTTTTGAGGAACCTCCATACTGATTTCCATAGTGGTTCTCCTAATTTCTAATTCCCCTAACAGTGTAAAAGTGTTTCTTTTCCTCCACATCCTCTCCAGCATTTACTATTATTGATCACAAATTTTTTCTATAAAGAGTCAAAGAGCAAATATTTTAGACTTTGTGGACCAGGATTCTATCATAACTATTCAACTCTGCATTGCAGCATGAAATCAGCTATAGGCAATATGTAAACAGGCAGGCTATGTTCTACTAAACCTCATTTACAAAAACATGCCAGGTTCTGATTTAGCTTGTGGGTTAGTTTACAGAGCCTGCTTTAGATGAAAAACTTGCCTACAGAGAAAAGTTTGCCTGAGGGTATGTGTGTAATGATTGAACAGGAGAGTGGATATACCTGAGAAGCAATAGAAAGCTTCAGACTAAAACTGGGGTGAGGAAAAGAAGACACTTGCTTGAGAGATGGCAGCACAGCAGGGCAGTTTAGAGACTTGTGAAATAAATGATTTCTCCGCAAGAATAAATTAAAGACGACAGAAACCCAAGGACCAAAACCTCAAGGAGCAGCCACATTAAGAGGGCAAGAAGGAAAAGAAGTCGGAAACAAGAAAGGGTAGCAAGAAAATAAGAAGAGGCCCAGATGGAGTGCAGAGTAGAACAAGAAAGGCTGCTCAAAGGTGCCCAGAGAATAAGAACTCAGAAAAGACCTCTGAGTTTGTCCCAGAAGTTGCTGGTGAGGTTTGAAAGGGCAATCTCAGACCAGTATTAAAGACAATGACAAAAGCAGAGAATACAAGATTAAAGCTGAGTGGGCAGTGAAGAAATGCAGGTAAGGGATGTAACTCAGTACCCTGCAATTGAGAGAAGCAGAAGGGCACAGCATTGCTCCCTGAAAGGAACTGAAACAAAGGCAGTAGTCCAGGAGATCACTAAAGATAGAGGAAAAACATCAAGTTTATTAAGATACACATGATTGCCTTGAAACCACAGCCTCAAATACAACAGAACAACCTTAAGCAAATATAAGAGAAGGGCTTATGCTACCAAGAGAGTGGGTTACTTGGGAAGAACTTGTTTCCAGAACATGCAGGAAAAACAAGCTCATGAAAAATTTATTAATCTTCTCAAGTTTAAGAGTAACTGTAGTGATGAAAGATTTTTTTTTCCAGAGAAGTCTCTATTTTATCAGCATAGTGAACAAACAAAGCATTAAAATATAAAAGGAACTGGCATTTTAGAGGGACAGAACAGGAAAACAATCTTGATCTATGTCCGAATTAAATCTTTTGATATTTTATAGCAACAGAAAGGCCTGGAGGCACCAGGACTCTCACCACTTATGTCTGGGCATTTCCAGGTACCGGGAATATAACTGTGCTTGACAGAAAAATAGGCCTGAGAGTGAACTCAAAGATCACACAGGGCTTGATCAACAGTGATTGGAAAATAATCGCACAAGTCCTACAAGAATTTTTCAGCAGTCCTGAAAAATCATCCGCAAGGTTTTTATTGAAGTTGTTTTGTTTGTTTTTCTCTATTGGAGTTTTTAAATTTAGGTGGAAGATATCAAAATAACAATCAGACTAGATTGTAATTAGTTTCTACTAAGTATACACAGAAAATTCAATGGCCATTTCTGATGCTTTGATATGACCTTTTATTTCCCCAAAGAGGCAGATACCTAAGTTGTCAGCCCAGGGCAGTGAGTGTGTAAATAATTGGAATCCATCTTGGATTAATGGATGTTGCTCTGAATCCACTTCTGCTGGTGAAGCTGAGGTGAATTCAGGGCAGTTTTTCTTGACATTTGAGATTTATTTCGTCATTAGTGATAAAACATCACACAAGGGCTTCTCAATCCCAAACTGACAGAAGTACACAGGCATTTCAGGGAAGGTCACCCAATATTCAAGAGCTGACCCACAGTACTGAGGCTGTTCTTTAGTAGATTATTATTTTTGTTATGATTATTAATGATTTATGTCTAGAATGAGCAATTAGCCATCTGCTTCTCAAATGAAGAGAGGGAAAAAATAATCATTTTGAGAGTAAGAAAAAAGTAGGAATTGTAATCACCTATTATATTATGGCTCAGCCACTCCCATAAAAAAGAATACTAAATCCATTTTTTTTTCTCTTTTAAAACCTAAGACAAGGCATGTTAAAAAAACAAAATACCCAAGACCCCCTCAATATCCCTTAAATACATCAGAATCTTTCTCTTATTTTTGGTGGGGGAAGGTAGTACTGGGGATTGTCATTGAGCTACATCCCCAGTCCTTTTATTTATTTATTTACTTTTTGAAGTGGGGTCTTGCTAAGTTGCTGAGGGTCTCACTAAGTTGCCCAGGCTGCCCTCAAACTTGGAATCATCCTGCCTCAGGTTCCAAGTTGTTGGGATTATAGGCATGTGGCACTGACCTGACCTAGCATAGTCTCTCTTGCCTGTGAACCCTTACTTAATCAGACATGCAATATCTTCCTCTTGCCTGTAAACCAAATTCTGTCCCTTGAGCCCCACCTCTACTTTCTTTGTGAATTCATCCAGACTATTCTAGTTTGCATGGGTAATTTCTAATATTTTCACTCTCATTCTGATTTGCATTATCAGTGCTTCACATACATCAATCTTTTATCTATAACTAATTTGCAATTTGAACCCAGGCAGGAAACATGTCTTATAGTATCCTATTCTGAAAGTCAAAGAGACTACTCTATTCTAGGTACATATGATATAATCAGTAAAAGTTAGCTAACTTCATTTGAATTTAACATAGAAGGTTTAACAAATTACAGTCCTTCTTTCATACAACTATGCAATTAATGGGACTAATATAAAAAGGAAATTCTAGGGAAGAATAGAAGTTCATTGAATTAGACAAAGGGGAATGAAGGAAAGGGAAAGGGGATGGAAATAGAAAAGACAGTAAAATGAATCGGACACAACTTTCCTATGTTCATGTATGAATATATGACCAGTGAAACTCCACATCATGTTCAACCACAAGAATGGGATCCTAATTAGAATAAGTTATATTCTATGTATGTAAAGTATGTCAAAAAATACTCTACTGCATGTATACCTACAAAGAACAAACAAAAAAGGTATAGTCTTATTTTTTTAAAAAAGGAAATTCTGACCACAAAATCTTAAGTGTCTCACAAAGTGTTATAAATGGCACTCTTGAGACCTTTAGTCTAGAAGTGTGATTCCCAAATGTGTATCTATAGAACAGGCATCACGAGAAATTTCTATCAGCCTATGGTGAAATGAGAAAAATATGGAAAATTGTATGCCTTTTTAATAAAAATAAAGTAATTTAGTTTAAAAGAGGGTCCTTTATTCTGAGCATATGTCCCTCCTATTATTTTGATGTGAACATGCCTTTTGTTTTATAAAATGATAGTAAATATTGAGGGTACTGTGTGTTTTGTTGCAATTATTGTTATTTTTGAAAAGGCCTTCCTTAGTAAAATAAAAAATTGGCTTTCCTCCTTGTTTAAAAATTGAACTTTAAAATCCCAAACCTGGAAGCTACTAGTATAAAACTCCAAATGATGAGAACAATATTTTAGAAACACTCTGAAAAGGGTTAAATAAGAAAAGGAATTTACTGTGATGTGCAACAGAATAGAGATGTCTCTTGCATGCATGTCTGATGGTTGCACAGCACAGCTGCAAATTTTGTGATACTTCTCCCATCTAAAGACAAATCTATCTTGCTTCTCTTCTTCTGGATTTTGAGGGCAAATGCTCAAGCCAATGGAATATGACAGAAATGGTGCTATGTCACTTCCAAGACTAGGTCATAAGTCTCTCCCTTGCTCTCTAGAGCACTTGTTCTTGGATCACCATCTCCAAGTCTGTAAAGAAGAGAGTACCACATAGAAGAGGTCATGGGGAGGTGGTCTTCTTGAGAGTCCCAGCTAAGTTCAGCTGTAGCTGTCCTGACCAAGCATCAGCTATCCTGAACCCTCCAGAACAGTTCATCTACCAACAAAACCCTTTTGCTGATATCACAAAGAATCGCCTAGCCAAGCTTGTCAAAATTCCTAACCCACAAAGTTGAGGGACATAATAAAATGGTTATTGTTTAAAGTCACTAAAGTTTTGGGTAATTTGTTATATGATGACACATGCCTGGAGTAGCATATTTCTTAAGACATTTCTAAAAATATTTCATGTGCTGAGATACCTAGACTATGAGGAATACAGTATTAGGAATTATATATATTTCTCCACTTTCAATTTTAAGGAAGATTAAACAGTTTAATTGCTAGTATTTTCTTTCAATATTGCTAATCATTTCAAAAGAAGAGCATCAGGAGTAGCTCTCTGTTAAGGCTTTCCACTCTCCCCCTGAATTCCAGCCATAAACTAAAGAGTGAATTAAGGGGGCTGGGGTTGAGGCTCAGTGGTAGAGCACTTGCCTAGCATGTGTGAGGCACTGGATTCCATTCTCAGCACCACATATAAATAAATGAATAAAATAAAGGTCTATCAATGTCCAAAATATATATATATATATATATATATATATATATATATATATGATACAAAAGGGTGAATGAGGGCTAGAAATGGAGCTGGAAGCTGGCACAATGGCTTATGCCTGTAAATGCAGTGGCTTGGGAGGTGGAGGCGGGAGGATCACAAGTTCAAAGCCAGTTTCAGCAAAAGCCAGGCACCAACCAATTCAGTGAGACCCTGTCTCTAAATAAAATACAAAATAGGGCTTGGGGTGTGGCTCAGTGGTCGAGGGCCCCTGAGTTCAATCCCCGGCAACCCCCTGCCTCCAAAAAAAGAAAAGAAATGGCACTAGAGAGTTCTTCCTCTTGTTCCTGCCAAGTGTTCTTTTCTGTGTAATCCCTAGAAAGGTTTTTTGTTTTGTTTTAATGAATGCGTTTCAAAAGTATGGAAAGATAGGAGCTAAGTGAATGGGGGCCAGGATTGAAGCAGAATGCTTTATGAGCGGTGGTGGTAGTGGGTGATTTGTTTGCATGATGAGAGATTCGATCATAAGGCCACGGAGGAGAAACATGGAGAGCATACTTTGTGACTGACAAAGTGAATTAATTAGCTCCTAGAGGGAAATGTATTTACAGGGGTGTAAATTCTGTGTGCTCTGAAGTGTGCCAACTACACTGTAACTGATTGATAAAGCTCAGAGGCAGGCTGAAACAGAAGCACATTCCTCCTAGGAAACTGTGGAGTGGACTCCCTGCCATGGTTGTCTGTTTGCACAATCTCCCTCTCCCAAACTGACACCCTCCAGGCTCCTTCCTGTTTTTTCCATCTTGAGATGCCACAATGGGGTAAATTAGTAACCACTTAAAACATTTGACTCTCAAAGCACAAACTAGACTAAACGCGTTAAGCTTACTGTGCGTGTTGGGGAAGCACCATGCACACAGGGCTGTCACAAATAACAAACTGCTCAGGGTCAGGCTGGAGCATCACAGCTGTGTGTGCAGATAAGCAGAGCAGTGTTGAGGGCACAGATTTCAGGGCTTTGTGCTACACTCACCTGCTTATTTGGACTTGAGGATAGCGCCATCACCATCTGCAACCTGACCCATCCAAATGAGAAGATGTTGACAGAAGCACAGGGGAGCCGTCAACAGATCTGAAAGGGCTTAACTAGTGCCTTTACTACTGTTTCCAACTGACTTTCCCAAAAAGAATCTGACTCATCAAACCCCTTGTTATGGGGTTAGTTTTTATTTCAAAGTTTCTAATTTTCAACTGTTGGAAATAATAAATTTTTATAGGATTTTTCTCTAGCCTCATGAGTGACAATTGTGGGTAATTTTGCTGAGGTTCAATACACTCAAATTAGCTGTAAGAGTATACCATCAGCAAATAAAATGGCAAACAGGAAGTTGTATAGCATGTGGGGGAAATTTTTAGCATGATATCACTCATCTGTGTTAGAGTCAATTCTCTCTCTACACTAATCAATGAGTCCACTCTCTGCACTTAAACAATGGCTGTTGTCACTAGTGTCTAAACATTTACTATTAGATTCAGTGTTAATTTTTAAAAATTAAAACAACGTATATTGTTTTATATGTGATATATGTATGTATATTCTTTCTATATGTAGGATACATATATTATTTTTTAAAATTGAATCATATCTAATCCCTGGGTCATTTGAGCAAAATCTAGTTATGGTCATATTTCGTTTTGTTTTCAATGAGATTTAATCTCATGTCAGGTACCTGCCTGTGGCTGGCAAATTCTAGACTCCAGAGGGCGCCAAATGCTCCCCCTCATTTCACCCAGCAAGGAAAAAAGGCTCTAATTCTGAGAAGGATAAAATCATAACCTTGGAGACTGACAGGGCTTGGAAGTCAGTGTCCAGGTGGGAAATGATCTTTTCATTTGGACTATCCCATTTCCATGTAGTGTCTTCTCTGGTATCATCTCCCACCACACCCCTATCCTTTCCTCCACAAAATGAACTGTGAGGAGCCTGAGATTTTACCTTACTTGAAAAGATAGCATGCTGATTCTATGGCTCCTGGCTGAAGATGTGAGACTCTTGGCTCTGAGACGAAGGACTTTAATACTAACAGCAATAGCAGTAACCAGGATATCAATATTAGTGGGCTGACCGAAAATACACAATGCAGGCAGCTTGTTGCTGCCTCCAGCCTACATGCTCTGCTAGATGAAAAAAAGGACCCCAGATCATTGGGGTAGGAGACCATATCCAAATTTGGACATCCATTCTTAGCTGGCATTGAAAGATGTAATCGATAGCATGAGTCTACAGACTATGTTTCTGTATAGCTCATGATCTAAGAATAGTGTTTTACATTTTGAAAAGAGGTTATTATAAAGAAGAATATGTGACAGAGACCATAGGTGACCTGAAAAACCTAGAGTATCTACTATGTGGCCCTTCATAGACAAGTTTGCTGACCTTGGGTCTTTAGCATCCTCTATGCTTAAGGCCATACTGAGGAGGTAGAGGTACCATGACAAAGAGGATTCAGTCTCTCTCTCTCTCTCTCTCTCTCTCTCTCTCTCTCTCTCTCTCTCTCTCCCTCTTATTCACTTCACCAGAGCCACAATTTGCCTGTCTCCTGGGAAAAAAGTGCCCTATGAGACTGTCTTGTTCTTTCATCATAACCCCCAACATAAACACCAGAGGCAGGTAGATTTCATAAAATGCAGTTGAGGTGATGCTGATTGTACATTATTGTCATGGACAAAGGTTAATTTGTTTATTTTTTACCAACACTGCACAGTTTAATTTCTTTCAGCTACTGCTCAGCCCTCCAGAAGGCATGTATGATTCTTTTGGGAGACCACTTCTCTCCTACCACCACAGTATTTGAATCAACACTGATCCACCAGCATTGGTCTTTACAATCAGCCAAATTATCTCATTGTCTAGCAAGCTGATTCATCCAGTCATCTTTCTTAAGCCTTTCAAATTTCATGTGCTGCTGTTGCTAGGACTGGTTTCCAAGCAGCATCAGCTGTATCTGGTGGCGTCCTTAATTGGTTTCATGTAGAGGGACCAGTTAAGAGCCTTGTTATTGCCAACATTCATTTGACACAGGATTTACCCAAGCCTTTGCTAATCTGGTAATGGTGTAATGCAGTTGATGGATTCCCCTGGTACTAATGAAGAACATATCAGTTTTATTCTATCTTCCTTGATCTGGTAGTTCTCTCAGCTTTAGAAACAAAATCCTAATGGACAAGCCCGAGATAAAATACGCTACTTAAGCCTTTGTAATACCCTTATTTCCTAGTTTTTCAACACCTACCCCTCACACATTAAGGAGGTCCCTGTGAATATTACATCCAGTAAGTCCAGTGCTCTAGCTGCATGGATCTGAGCCAATCTTGTCATATCGGCACAGTGGAATGACTGCCATCATGTTGCCACAGTGATTCTGAGAATCAGGATGAGTCTAAATGCAATCACCACCAGATCCTATGAGCTGCTAACCCGCCAGGGTTCCTGGACTCATTCATTTCAACATGCCTTCAGAACTTTCCTCCAGAGAGTTTGAAAGGACAATTGTTTATTCTTTTGCCTTTTCCAATAACATGGATTTTATGCTTTTATTTTGTTTTATTTTCTTTTATGTTCAGCAGAAATATCTTAAACAGGAACCCAGTTATGTCAGTAATTCTTTATATAAAAGTTAATTAAGAGTAAAAAAAATCCCCTGCTTTTGAATGCTACATTACTTACCACGGTAGTATTAGCACCAAGAAAACCCCTCATGATCAATGTTATGCCAGAAGAATTAATCTGGCAATGGTGTCCACAGGGCAGTCTTGGGAACAAAGGAGCAGGGGAGGAGATTTTCTCTCTGGGGTTCAATTCATCCCTGGAACCTCCCTGGAATATCATTTAGGAACTATTTAAACTCCCACAGCCTAAATATTTTCAGAAAAGGGAGGTTGTTTTATATCTTATGAGAAAATCTGGTGAGAACCCTTGTTCTCTGAACTTTACAATGCACACATAGGAATGTAAATTAGGAGAGAGAGGTGAGAGTTGAAAAGGAAGAGAAGAGGCACTGTGCACTTGAGGGCACTGTGAAAGCCAAATGAGCTGGGCCAGAGAGCAACATGGCATAAGAAGAGTGTCCTGGCAGGGCATCAGCTGCCTCCTTTGGTGGACCTGTGGACCAGGCACCCCAGCACTTGGTCAAAGCTCACTATTGTCCTTCATAGAACTATCTCTAAAAGGAGAGAGGGATGAACAATTTCCCATGTACTTGCCCTTGATGGATGTATCACACATGAATATTTCTAGATTTTTGTAGAATCCACTCAAACTTTCTTCAGCCTGCTTTTGTTTGTGGTCAGGTCAATATGGCTAAAGGTGGTAAAGGTGTTCACACTGTCTTATCTGACGTGGATCTAAGGTGAAGGTGGGGTCCAGGGTGAATTGTTCTGGTGGGCAGGAGGGGTCAGGCAGCTGTTATGGTTGGGTAAGCAGGGGTTGAGTCAGTTAAGCCAGGATTATCAGACTGGTCCATGGGATTCAGATGCCAAGAGGTCAGGGAGGGGTGGCAAGGGCTACCCTGTCAGGAGAAATCATCCAGTAAAAGACAATCAATACCACCCCTCACACACACACACACACACACACACACACACACTCCACTTCAGGACTGGGAGTAGGTACCTCTGGGCCATGGATTTTGATTCTACCTAGAAGAGGACAGTGGTTTACATACAGGGTCAAGAGTGTTAGAGCACTTGTGCGTTTATATAGAAAACTCAGGGACCTTCTACCACTCTGTCCTAATGAGGCCCTACAAACGACAGACTTTTGTGGCAAGGAGGAAAGCTGTTAGAGTCTAACACAATTATACAGACTGCAATTAGAGGCTGGATACCATAAATGTGGATTCTCTAAATTCTGAGTTCCACCCTCAGCACACCCCAAAAAAAGACAAAAAATGACAAGCAAAGTGCCCAAACTATAACTCATATGCATGACTTTATTAATGAAAGTACCATTGGAATTTAGCACGCACTTGAAAAGGCTTTATAATTAAAAAAAAAAAAAGCTGGGTACATCAATTCAAGTTGTGTTATATGTTTACCCGACAGAACTCAAACTATGGGCACATACAACGGAGCTGACACTCAAATGTGTCATGTCATTCAAATCAGTCTTTTCCTTTGGCTGTTTCCTACCATCTTGTTCTTATTCTATTGTGTAGACTGTAAATTTCTTCCTGAGGAAAACAGCAGACTCTACTAGAGCAGGAATGACCATTGCATGGAACATGATCTAGAGACTCTCTGGAAAAAGGAAAAGGTAACCCTTCAGAAATTCATGAGTTTCTGAAAGATATCAAGAAGTCAGAGTAAAATGACCCTTCACACTTCTAATGAAGATTATTTAAAGGAAATATGACACCCTAAGAAATTGTTCTCACGTGACCTGAATGCTTCCAGGGCTGTAAGGAAGGAGGCAGAGTTTTTTACTTTGACATGAAAACTGAGATAAGGCCTAGACAATCCCCATCTTTGTCTGCTGAAAGAATGGCAAACATGATGAATGCCTATCTTTCTGATACTCAGAAGACAGTTGGGCAAAAGTATTTTAAACTATGAGAACTATAAGAGGGCCGTGTGCCAGTCCACAAACTCCAACATTAGTCTGCCCTACTGCTCCCAGCCCAAGGGAGTGGAGATGTTTGTCTCTCCATGTGAAGATTCCTTCTGTGTGCACTGAACGTCTGTTTCTAGAAAAGCAAAATGAATACATAAAAGTTCACTCCTCCTTTGAGCACAAGGAAGGAAGTATGAGGTTCAAGGGACCAACATTTATAAGATGGGGATTCATTGGTCTAATCTGGCTTTCAATATGAAAATTCTTAGTGTTTGATCTGTGTGAGAAAAAGAGCTCAAAGAGGAGAAGGTCTGCCCAAGACTGGGACTGCAGGGCTAATGAAAAGCCAAGGTGAGGCTAGGGTACGGGCAGGCCAATAACACTGATAGAGAACATGGTGCCATTAAAGATGGTTACAACTAGCTGGGATGACAACAGTCTTCAGACTTCAAACTGAAACTCCAGTTCACAGGAAAAATCACAAGCAGAGCTAATTTATACTATGCAAGGTTAATGCAAAAATACTGAATAGAAGAGCAAATAGCTGAGTATAGTGTACCTTGTGCACATTCATTTGTTCAATTGTTATTTCACAAACATTTGTGAGTAATAATTATGTGACAGGTTATACAATACTAGGAACTGTGCCAGTTATTTAGGTGACCCAAGGATGAATACACACAGCAAGCAAAGAACATTTCCTGGGAGCAGTGAATTGTGACACAGGTTTGGAGGTATCCAAAGTAGAGGTCTCTAAGTCCCTGAACTCTAGTTTAGTGAAACTTTAGTATGTGTTCAGGAAAGTAGTAATATATACTCTATGTGTCAAAAGTTTTCATAATCTGATCTTTTTAAAAATCTCAATTTAATATAATAAAGACTCAAAGGAGTCCTATGGTAAAGAAATGTAACTAATACTTCATAGGATTCAGTTTGGGGAATACTGTTCTCTAGACTACAGGCTGTTGGAGGGGCAGAGGGAGCAAAGGCATTCATAGTGAAAAGACAGGACCAAGTACCTCAGGTTTCATGTGTCATGAAATTTCAGGCTCAGTCTACTAAGCCAGCTAAACCCCCACAAGTGTTAGCGCTACCCAATTATCTGATAGAATGCCATATGAAATGGATGCACTATTTTACCAACTTTCTTCTGCTTAAAACAAAATAATTCATCTTCTATAAGATCTCAGCATCAGAGGGATGGAACTGATAAGACTGTCAGGAAGTATCTGGGGTAAACCTCTCACTTGACAGATGAGTCTGGACAAAACTAATCAGTGACCTGACTTTGAAAAACCCTGGCTCCTGATTCCTGGCACAAAGGCCCTGATGAATTATACCTGTCTTTTATTTGCTCCATATAGAATTCAGATTATTGTGGGTGCTAAATGACATCTACTAAATTATTAAAGTAAAAAACAATATTTCTATCATTACAACATAAAAATCATAATAAGAATAAAATACACATTCATTTCCCTGGAAGCATTTATTGAACTCTTAGCGAGGAAAGAGTGTATTAGGGCTAAAGAATTAACCTTGCCTCACGGTGAGGAATATCATCTGACAATATCCTCCTCTATCACCATGTCAATGAAATTTTTAAAATATAGCTTTGGTGTTTCAATAATCTTATTAACCTACTGGCCCATAGAACTTATTACTCTGCAAATAGCCTTCTTTTTACCCCTTTCTAAACCAAACTTATCCAAGAGTATCAGACTAAAGACTATAAATAGCCCAAGTAAAGTGATCAGTGACATGAAAATGTAGGCTACAGCTGACATAACTGAGTAACAGGTTGAATTTCAAATTGGAGAAGTAGGTGATAAGATCCCAGCACTTCCTTGTTTCTGTCCTGGATTTTACAGTTATATAAAATAGCACTGTGTATGAGGAATATGTACAAATATACATATGGCTTAACTTTACCAAGCAACCTTTCCTGTCTACTTTAGCAAGTCTTTATGGAGATATAATTCATGTACTATCCTATTCATCCATTTAAAGGGTAAAACTCAATACTTTTTTAGTATATTCAACCTCCACCTGAGTCAATTTTGGAAAATTTTCATCACCTCAAAAATAAACCCTATATTTTAGCTTTCAGCACCCCCTGCATCCTCCCATTTGCTCAGTCCTAAGCAGCCAATAGTCTGCTTTCTCTTATAGCTTTGCCTAATCTGGATAGTTTAAATAAATTAAAAGATATGATAAGTGGTCTTTTCTGACCGTCTTCTTTATCTTAATATAGTACTTTCAAATTTCATCCAGGTTGTAGCATGCATCTCTAATATTCTGTTCAATGCATATTCCAAATTTTGTTTATCCATGCATCAGTTTATGAACATTTGGTTGTTTCCACTTTTTAATCTATTATAAATAATGTGACTACAAACACTTGTGTAGTTCTGCATGGATTTCTGTTTTCACTTCTCTTGGGTACATCCCTAGAAATGGAGTAAGCTGGTGAGGAACTGACAGACCTTTCCCAAAGTAAATGCACCATTCTACATTCCCACCAGCAGTGCATGTGGCATCTGATTTCTCCAAATCCTTGTCAATACATTATTATTTGACTTTTCAATCTAGCCATTCTAGTGGGCATGAAATAATATATTATCTGGTTTTGATTTGCATTTCTTAATGACTACTGATGTTCACATGCTTGCTGGCCATTTGAAGATCTTTGGGGAAATGTCTATTAAAGTCCTTTGTTATATTTTTTTCCTATTGTATTGGTATGTTTTAGTTATACATGATAGTAGAATCCTTTTTGACATAATTATACAAGCATGGATTATATCTTATTCTAATTCTGAGCCCACTACCTTTCCTTCCTCTTCCCTCCTGCAAACCTCTGCTCTTTACCTCCATTGATATTTCTGGCATTTACCCATAGTCTTTGTTATTTTTTAGGGGAATTATTTCTTTTTTTTCCTATTGAGTTGTAAAGAGTTTTTTAAAAATGTTTTGAACACATTTCTTTATCAGATATGTGAATTTCAAAAATTTTCTCCCATTCTGTAGGCTATCTTTCAGTTTTCTTAATGGTGTCATACCATTTCACCAATGGAATAATGAAGCACATTGGTTCTAATTTTTATAAAGTCCAATTTGTTTACAGTTTTCTTTTTTGCTCGTGTTTTATATAAACAATTTGCTGCCAAGTCAAAAGTCATGAGGGTTTCGTTTTATTCAAAGTGTTCTGTTTCTATAATGTTAAATCATATTTAAGTCTTCGACCCATTTTGAGAAAATCTCTGTTTATGGTGTGAAGTAAGAATCTAACTTCATTCTTTCTCATGCAGTTATCCAGTTGTCCTATCATCATTTGTTGAAAAGACTATCAGTTCCACATTAAATGGTTTAAGCACTCTGGTTAAAAAACAGTTAACCAAGGGCTGGAGTTGTGGCTTAGGGGTTGAGTGCTTGCCTGGCATATGTGAGGCTCTGGGTTTGATACTCAGCACCATATAAATAAATAAAATAAAAGATCCATTGACAACAAAAAAAATTTTAAAAACACACTTAACCATATGTATATATGGCTATAAATAATTTTTGGATTCTCAATTTTATTTCATTGAGATGTATATAGTAGAGCCTTGATTACCATTATTTTGTAGTAAGTTTTGGAATTTGGGAATATAAGTCTTCCTATTTTGGTCTTCTTCCAGATTGTAAAAATCTTAAACAGTAACAAAATTCCTTATGAATTTTAGAATTACAAATAAACCTTAGAATTGAAATTTTATATAAATTTTGAGTTGACTTCTTAATTTCTAGAAGAAATCCGCCTGGGATTTTCATAGTGATTACAATGAATCTATATATCAATTTGGGGATGATTTCCATCTTAATAGTATTATCTTCCAAACCATGAACACAGATGCCTTCTTACTCATTATGACTCTAATGTCTTTCAGTCATTCCTTTAAATTTTTCAGTGCACAATCTTTTCACTTGCTAAATTCATTCCTCAGTATTTTATTCTTTTTGATGCTATTATAAATGGAATTATTTCCTTAATGTCATTTTAGATTGTTCGTAGTATATAAATCCCCAATTAATTTTAGTAATTAAATTTATAACTTGCAAAATTATGGGTTGGATACTATCCCCAAAGCTATAAGCTAAATTTTTAAGCCTTTAAGTTCTAAGTCATAATACTTCATTGCAGATGTAATTAGTTAAGGTCTTACTGGAATTATTACTAGTATTATGACAAGAAGCAGAGAGGGACACAGAGGAAAGATAGTCATATAACGATGGAGGCAGAGATTGGAGTGATGCATCTACATACCAAGAAATGCCAACAAACACTAGAAGCTAGAAGAGGCCAGGGGAGTTTCCATTCATTTTCAGAGGGACTCCCGGCATCTTGAGTTTGGACTTTTATCCTCCATAATTCTGAGAAACAAATTTCTGTTGGTTTAAGTCACCCAGAAACTTTGTAACACTTTGTTAAAGCAACCCTTGGAAACTAATAAACCTGTTAAATATGTTCATTAATTTTAATAGTTTTGGATGGAGTTCTTATGATTTTGTATATACAAGATCATGTCATCTGTAAACAGAGATAATTTTTACTTCTTTTTTTCCAATCTCAATGCTATTTTTTTTTTCTTAAAACTTAATTGCCAGGCCAAGGATATAGCTCAGTTGGTAGAGTGCTTGTCTGTCAAGCACAAGGTCCTGCGTTCAATCCCCAGCAATGCAAAAAAAACCCCCAACAATTTAATTGCCTTAGCCAGAAGTTCCAGTGTAGTACTGAATGAAAGTGGCAAGAATAGACATCCTTGTCTTGTTTCTGATCTTCCAGGAAAGCATCCACTCTTTTCTAATCAAGTATGATGTTGTTAACTGTGAACCTTTTGTAGATGTCTTTTATTGAACTGAGTAAGTTTCCTTGTGGTACTAGTTCGTCAATATTTTTTACCATTAAAGGGTGTTTGTCAAATGCTTTTTCTATATATTGAGGTGACCATGTGGTTGTTTTTATTCTATTGATATGGTGTGTTAATTGATTTTTGTATGTTAAACTGGCCATGCATTACTCAGATAAAACCAAATGGTCACTTTGTATAATCCTTTTTATATACTGTTGGATGCATCTGACTAGTATTTTGTTGACAATTTTTTTGCATGTTTAAGCAAAGATATATTGGTTTGTAGTTCTTCTTTTCATAAGATCTTTGTCTGCTTTTAGTCTCAGGATAACACTGGTCTCATGAAATTATTTAGGTAATGTTCCTTCATCTAGTTTTAAAAATAGTTTGAGGCTGGGCCCAGTGGCCCATGCCTGTAATCCAAGCGGCTCAGGAGTGTGAGGCAGGAGGATTGTGAGTGAATCAAAGCTAGCCTCAGCAAAAGTGAGGCGCTAAGCAACTCAATGAGACCCTGTCTCTAAATAAAATACAAAATAGGGCTGGGGATATGGCTCAGTGGTCAAATACCCCTGGGTTCAATCCCTGGATCAAAAAAAAAAAAAGTTTGAAAAGAATTGGTATTAATTCTTCTTTAAAAGTTTGGTAGAATTCCTCAGTGACATCATCCAGGTCCTGGCTTTTCTTTGATGGTATTTTTTTTTTAAATTACTAATTTCATCTCTTTACTTTTATATCTATTATTATTGTCTACTTCTTTTTCATTCAGTTTTGATCATTTGTGTTTTTCTAGGGAATTTGTTCATTGTATCCATTATCTCATATATTGGCATCTTATTGTTCATAGTATTTGTAATCTTTTTTATTTTTGTAAGGTCAGTAGTAATGTACCCTCTTTTATTTCTGATTATAATTATTTGAGATTTTTCTCTTTATTTCTTGGATGATCTGGGTAAAGGCTTGTAAATTTTGTTAATATTGTCAAAGAAACAGCTTTGGGTTTCACTGGTTTTCTATTGGTTTTCTGTTCTCTATTTAATTCCTTTCTTTTCTAAAACTTCATTATTTACTTCCTTCTGACTACCTTAGGTTTAGTTTTCTCTTATTTTTCCAGTGTCTTAAGGTTAAACATTAAGTTATTGACTTCAGATCTTTATTAATTCAAATAGATATTCATAGCTATAAATTTACCTCTAGGTACTCCTTTAGCTGTAATTTATAAGTTTTGGCATATTGTTTCTTCATTTTCATTCATTTCACAGTATTTTCCAATTACCTTTTTATTTCTTCTCTAATCTGTTATTTAGGAGTTTGTTGCTGAATTTCCACATATTTGCGAGTTTTCCAAATTTCTTTCTGTTATTGATTCCTAATTTCATTCTACTGGAATAAGGGAGAAAATTTTATTTAAATCCTTTAAAATTTATTGAGTTTTGTTTTAAGTCTTAGCACATGGTTTGCTCTGGAGAATGTCTCACATGCACTTAGAAGTACTCTGACACTGATGGAGGATTCTATGCATATCTGTTAGATCTTGTATGGTTTTGGTACTATTCAAGCTTTATTATTTTCTGCCTAGTTGTTAAATGTCTCTTAAAAATTGTGTGCTGAGGGCCGGGTGTGGTGGCACATGCCTGTAATCCCAGCACTTGGGAGGCTGAGGCAGGAGGATCGTGAGTTCAAAGCCAGCCTCAACAACTTAGCGAGGCCCTAAGCAACTCAGTGAGACCCTATCTCTAAATAAAATACAAAATAGGGCTGGGGATGTGGCTCAGTGGTGGAGTGACCCTGGGTTCAATCCCCAGTTCCAAAAAAAAAAAAAAAAAATTGTGTGCTGACTACTCAATTTTTAAGCACTATTATTGATTAGTCTATTTCTCCCTTCACATTGGTCAGTTTTTTCTTCGTATATTTTTGTGCTTTATTGTTTTTTGCCAATATGTATACAATTATCATATCTTCTGAATTGATTATCCCTTTTACCATTATAAAAATGCCTTAGTAAAGACCTTACTAAAAAGTAATGCATAAAGCATGTTTTCTTGTCTATGTTGTCTGATATTTGTAGAGGCACTCCAGCTTCCTCTTGGTTGCTGTTTACATGGCATATCATTCTTATCCTTCTATTTTCAGTGTATTTGTATTTTTAAATATAAGGTGTGGTTCCATAGGCAGTGTATAGTTTTTATGCATTTGTCTGTTTTTGTTTTTTAAGATGGGAGTCTCACTGTATTTCCCCAGCTGGTCTTGAACTCATGGGCTCAGGCAAACCTTTGGTGCAAGCCGGATTTTTAAAAAATTCAGTCTAATAATCACTATCTTTTGATTAGGTTATTGACACAATTGAACTTACATCTACAATTTTACTTTTTGTTTTCTATTTGCAAACATCACATAAACACTAGCCACATCTCTGCCTGGGTTTCTGCATTATAAAGATAGTGTGTCCAGTGTAAAGAGAGGCTAGAGGCAGAAAACATATTGTTTAACTCAGAAGAAACACAGGTAGCAAAGTTGTAGCATGTGGTGTTAGAGGATCCTTTGTCTTGAGTCAGCTCAAATCAAGGGAGTGAGTGATTAATTGGTAGCTCCCACCCCCTCCACACACCTATACCACACCTGTAAATTTCAGTACCACTTCATAATTACTATTTGACTAGCTAAATGTTAACATTTATTGAACGTTCATTTCCTTGTTAATTCCAGAGGTAACTATAACTGATATAGTTTTCAATTAGGAAAAATAAATAAAACGAAATAGGAACAGCTGTCCCAATATCCTCCTTTTTTGCCAGTTCATCTCCTATATATATTTCTGATGGGATTATTGGCACATAATGACGCAAAAGTACAGGATAATGGCTACCAATATGCAAGTTTTCCTTTGTAGAAGAGGACTAATATTTTTTCAGGTGCTGCAGTCTATGGTATAAATATATTATCAGAAGTAATATTCAAGCAAACATGTACCAAAGGACCTTATAACCAATTTTAAAACATATTTATTTCCTTCCCCTTGAAAATATCATCTAAACTGAATTTAGCAGTTATTCTGGTGTCTGTCCTTTCCACTCTGTGGAACAGCTTTCTCAATGCCACTGCCAGGACCCTTCTCTTAGTCATGCTCTGGAAGTTCTCATCAGTTAAGACCACCTCCTCCTTCCTTTAACCCTTTATGCTCTTGGCCTTCAGTAGCTGAGATATTTCCTATCTTCAACCCATTTATTTGATGACTTTCCTTGCCCTTCAAGTATTCACCAGAGATCTGTCTCCACTCCCCGCTGCCCTATTATAGTTTAGATACATGATGCCCCACAAAAGCTCAGGTGTGATACAATGAAGGAAAGTTTAAAGATGAAATCATTGGGTTATAAGAGTTTTAACCTAATCAGTACACTAATTCACTTGAATGGATTAACTGGGTGGTAACTGTAGAAAGGTAGGGTGTGGCTGGAGGAGGTAAATCAATGGGACATGCCTTTGGGGTTTACCTTTTGTTCCTGGCGGGTGAGAGCTCTTTCTGTTCCCAGATTGTCATGTCTGAGGCTGCTTGCCTCCTTCACACTATTCTGTCATGATGTTCTGCCTCATCTCAGGCTCAGAACAGTGGAATTGGCCATCTATGTTCTAAGATCTCTGAAACTATGAATGCCAAATAAACTTTTCCCCCTCTAAAAGTGTTTTTGTCATGTCTTTTGGTCACAGTAATGAAAAAGCTGACAAATTGAAACTGGTACCAAGAGTGGGGTCGTTACTGTAACTAACCTGACCACATGGTTCAGAAGCTTTTGGTGTTTTTTAGAATTTGTGGAAGGAATTTTGAAAAGTTTAGATGCAAGCTGGAAAAGATTTAGATTATTATTATTATTTTTTTTATTTTAAGATTTAGATTATTTTGAATGGAGACATATGGGCAGTTCTGGTGGGAACTCAGAAGACCAGAATGCCAATAGGATTGTGAATAGTAAAGCCTGGGCTCATGAGGTGTTAGAGGAAAAGGAGGATTCGATTAGAAATTGGACTACAGGCCATTCATGTTACATTCTGGCAAAGAAGTTTTCTATAGTCTGCCCCTGTCCTGAGACTATTTGTGAGGTGAATTTAAAGATGACAGACTGATTAATCTGGTGGGGGAAATTTCAAGGCAGCACAGCCTTTAGAGGGTGGCATGGATCTTGCTGGTAACTGTTAGCCAAGTTTAGTCTGATAATCAGAAATAGACAGATTTGAAAAACTTGCAGTTTGGTCTGGCCAAACTCTGAGTAAAACTGGGGCTGAGGAGGTGCAGTTGTAAAAGACTTTACAGACCCAAAGAGAAGCTGAATACTTTACCCTGAGACAATAGGAAAGATAGACTGAGAGGATCTCAGGGATTGACAAAACCACACCTATCTCAGGATCAAGGATGTAAAAGTAAAAATCTTTTGAGAAGAGATTAGTGGGGCACTCTGATTGCACAGGGCATCCAGGAACTTTTTTTAACATGCTCAGCTACCCAAGCACTCAGAGGCTGCTGCAACTGTGTTCCCAGGAGGCTTGGCTACCTCTAGAGATGGTAGTCAATCTTGGCATCAGCCATGAGGCGCTGATTCTGAAAAAAAGCAGGATAATGGAATTAGAGGGTCATGAAGGATTCCACCAAGATTTCAAAGGAAGACCTGGGAAGCCAGGCAAAGTGCAGCAGCGTCAGAGTCCCTACAGACACCCCTGAGAGGGAGATGCATGGAGAAGTGAGAAGGAAGCCAAAGCTGCATTGGAGATTAAGATTAAGAGATGCCAGTACTGTGGAATGTCTGCGGAGGACAGTTGCAGGAACTGAGCACAGAAAAGTCACGAGAGAAGCCACATGGGCTGCAACCAGCAAGACCATCGGGGTGGAGCTACACAAGTCCACTGTAGAGAACATCACAATGCCATGTGCTCCAAATGCTAGACATGGAGCTACAGAACCTGTTTGACCAGCTGGATTTTGGTCTTCCCTTCTTTCTGTCCCTTGTTTATAATCATGGAAGTGTTTGCTCTGTTCCATTATATATTGGATATATGTAATTTGCTTTAAATTTTTAGGGATTCACACTGAGATTTTCAGTGGAGACTTTGGACTTGGACTTTTGGGAAATGCTGGAATCTTTAAGACTATGGGGACTTTTGGAAATGAGCCAATTATATTTTACATTGGGAGATGAGTATGAGCTTTTAGGGCCAGGGTAGAATGTTATGATTTAGATACGAGGTGTCCCCCAAAACGTTGTGTGTGATACAATGTTAAGAAACTTTAGAGGTGAAATGATTGAGTTATGGGACCCTTAAGCCAATCAGTGTATTAGTTCACTTGGATGGATTAACTGGATGGTAACTGTAGGCAGGTTGGGTGTGAATGGAGGAGGTGAGTCACTGGAGGTGTGTCTTTGGGGTTTATATTTTGTCCCTGGTGAGTGGGAGCGCTCTCTGCTTCCTGATTGTCACTTTCTGAGCAGCTTTCTTCCTCTACACCCTCTGTCATGATGTTCTGCTCACCTTGGGCCCAATGCAAAGGCCATCTATGGATTAAGACCTCTAAAACCATGAGCACCAAATAAACTTTTCCTCCTCTAAAATTGTTCTTGTCAGGTCTTTTGGTCACAGAGGCAACAAAGCTGATTAAAACATTACATATCCCATCTTCTTCTCTCTCTCCTTCTACATGCTGCTCACTATTGAAGGCTCTGGAAAATATTCATTCCTAGGGTTAGTTTCCCTATCAAGCCCAACATTACTTCCAAATTCCTTTCTAGATGATTTCTCCTGAGCAGCCTGGTTGGCATCTTAAACTCAACAAAAATTCACTGGGCACCACTTATCACCCAGAATATGCAAGTGCTAAGGGTAACCTGTGAATAAGACACTCAATTCTTGCCCTTACAGTCCAGTGAGCAAAACTGTTTCCTTCCTATACATGAGTTTCCACCCTCACCAATCCCAGAACTCCAATCTCTAATTAAAACACATCATCTGGGCTTGAGGCCTCAAGGCCTTACAAGGTGTAATGCATCAGTTGTTAAGGTCCAAGGATTCACTGAGACACTTTTCCCCTCCAGTTCTTCATCTGCAGTCAGGCCCTTGTCACCTTTTGACCAGACTGTTTCAGATGTGTTTTAACTGATTCGCCCATTTTGAGCTCCCTCCTCTCCAATTCATTGCACACACAGCAGTCTCCAATCAAGAGTTCTCACCATGCCAGTTCTCTGCTAACACATCAACCACTCCCCACTGGCACCAGAAAAAAATCATTTAAGGCACTCCATGTGCAGACAGGTCACAACTCACCTTTCCAAGTGCTCCTCTTGCTGCATCTCCACTTCAACAACAGTGACTTGCAATCTATTCACAATACTTAACCCAAGTGCATGAAAATGCATGGGTTCAGTTTGTTCTGTGTTCCAGGAACAACCTGTCTTCATCCCTGTCTCTGCATTTCCAAATTCTACCCACGTTTAAAGTCCAGCTCAAATACCTCAGTCTCCTGAAGCTTTCTTTCATCTATTCTTCCTTAAACAGAATGAATCTCTTAGGTTCCCACACTATTTGAAAGATAAGCATCTCATGCACAGAGTCCATATCTGGTTAATATTTTGTATCTTGGTCTGTGTGTTCAAACTGAACTGATTCCCACAGCAGAATGTTCTTTTGTCCCTGTTAGCAGTTTGGTTAACTCCTTCAGTTTTCACTCAGTTCTTGTGACCAAGTTATTTCCTTAATATTTCTGATTTAACTAGACTCTGTTGAGAGAACTCACAGAAAAGCCATTTAATCTAAAAGCTGTTTAAATTCTGTGCGAAAACTCACAGAAAAAACATTTAATTTCATGGAGGTGGGGGTAGGGAATTGCAGGAGTCACATTATTACTTTTATCACCTTGACTCTGGCACTGAGAAACTATTTTCACAAAGGAGAGTCTTACTGTGCCCCTCGTATCTGGGTTCACAGCTGTAAATGTGGTTATGGACAGCGACGTCCCCCACTGTGCAAGAGAAGGAGCAGTAAGATAGCCAATATCCATTTAGTTCAGTAGAGGGGGAAATGTGCATCCCTTGGCTGTTGATAAAACATTCACTTTGGGGACAAAAATCCTTTCCTCAAAACGACAAATAAAGCACCCTTTGTATATAGATGTCACTATATATTGTTGAATAAGAAAAATATTTTTGCTTGTATTTCCCCTTGATTTATTTAAAATCATAATATCATTTATATTCTTTGTTGGGGATGCTGCTGCTTCTTAGCTGGGAGGCCGAGAGCTGCTACCAACAGTAGGGTTCAAAGTGCTACCAAAAATGAGGTTCAAAATCTTACAGCCTTGGCATCACTTTGGAGATTTTTAGCATGAAGACTCTCAGATACCACGCCAGGTCTCCTTGAGCATCAAAACTCGAATTTCAACAATACTCGCAGGTCTCCTGTATGCACATTTCTGCCTTGGAAGCACTGGTCTAGTCATGGAGTTTCTGAAATTTCTCTCTGAACAAGAATCACCTGGGATGCTCTTAAGGCATATAAGCAGTTTCCCTGGCCCCTCCTCTAGCAGTGATTCAGAAGGTCTGGGATTGGATGTGATTCCTATTAAATGAGATAATGGAATTGCATGTCTGACTTGCTGATGCCAGGCACAGAAAGGGCTCTCCACCCTCCTGCTGTCATCACCACTAGCTGCAGGGTTACCCAGATAAATTTGAATTTCAGATAAACAACAAATAATTTTGTAGCATGTCTCATGATATTTGGGACATAAAGATACTAAAAAGTTATTCTATTACTTCTGTCATTCAAATTTAAGAGGGCATCCTGTATTTCATCTAGCAACTCTAACTACCACTGACCTTGGAATACATGGGGAAGGGGAGTGAGTAGCAGATAAGACTGAAAAAGTATGGCAAGCCCAGATTGTGCAGGGCTTTGAATGTCATTTACAGGCGTTTACACCAGCCCATATACTAATCAACCATGGACAAGATGTGACCTAAGCCATCCACCCACCTCCACCCAAGAATATCAGAACAGCAGTGACAAGGAGGTCATGGGGACAAGAATCTCCATCACAAGGGACTTTTAGGGAGGGAGCCCAGAGGATAATAGGAAGAGTTATCAGCAATGACCACATCACAAAGAATAAGGGAGTTAAAAATGTCAAAACTTTAAATCTGCTTTGTATTATTCTAACTTCTTGAACCATTTGCTTTTACCTTGCTCCATTTATAATTTAAGCTGGCAACAACTTTTCTAATGCATGCATAGTTGAGCATTAGCCTTATTTACAGGGAGTTATTTGCAGTTGGAGAAAAAAGATATTTGGTAGCATTCCAAAAGCCAAATATCCAGTATCCTTAGCCCCCTCTGCCAGATGCTTAAACTTGGTTTTTGGACGTCCCAAATATCTGGCACAAAGTCCCAATTGTAAAACCAACCAATTACTCCATTGCTATTTCCCCTTTTTTTGCATATAATTCTTAGCAAGTGCTATTATTTAACTTCCTAATCCATTGCACAGAAACATCAAGGGATGAATTAGAGGCAGCTAAAATGGCAGCAGTGAGAGCAGAGCAAAAAACGGAATACAGGAAAACATGTATCAATCAAAGAGTAAAATGAATCATCGGGACACATTTAAATTATATGTGATGTTCAGAAAGTATACAAAACACTTTGGTTCCCATTTAAAAAATAAGCTTAAACAAGAAGAGTTTTGACTCTTGAAGAGACAAGTTTTTTTTTTTTTAACATAAAACAAATACCTCAATAAATACCTCACTTCAAAAAAAACTATATAAATGAAATCAAATTTCTAAATTTAATGGTTATCTGACTCCAAGTGAACTAAAAATTACCTATAGAATATTTTAGGTTGTATTTTTGTTCCCTTCTGGGTTTCAAATAGCATAATTTATCCACACCCAAGTCCCACCTCCTCCACTCTCAAATACGTCCCAGGAAGTCCAACAGAACTTTAGCAGTCCAACATATACCGGAGACGCTGAAGGCAAGCCCCATGCCCTGAATTACTATGGAGTCCCTCAGGAAAAAGGCTACAGAAATAGCTGCCACTGACAAAGAACGGGGGCCCCATCAGGACCCTGATTCCTCCAAAGCTTCTAGAAATGAGGTAGGAATAGCCGCTCACAGTCCATTTTTATCTATACACGGTTCATGGTCAGTCCCAGGGTCTCCTCAAACACAGAGATTGGTGAACTAGCAGGGTAGGACTAGGATGATCCTGTCACCTTCAAAAGGACTTCCCCCTAATTGTATTATGCTAAAATTTAGGGAACCTAAAATTTGCCATTTTAACTATGAGGGGACAAGGTACAGGGATTATGTCCAGAACCTCAAGCATGCTAAACACCTGCTGAACCTCTGGGCTGTATCTCCAGCCCTAATTATGTTCAAGTGTGCTCTCAGTATTGATTGTATTGATTGCATTTACAATGTTGACCATCACCACTACTTCCAAATCCTTTTCATTTACCCAAGCAGAAATTGCGTAGACATGGAAAAACCACTACCTGTTCCCGTCCACCCGTCACCCTGCATCTCTTAGTAGTTCTAATCTACATTCTAGCTCAGTGAATTTGTCTATTCTAGATAATTCACATTAAATGGAATCATATGATATTTGTCCTTGTGTGTCTGGTTTATTTCATGGAGCATCACATTTTCAAGGTTTCACCAGTTTGTAGCATGTGTCAGGACTGAATTGCTTTTATCTTTATGACTTTTTTTGTGTGTTCATTTCCTATTTGTTTTTTCTTATTTTGCTTTGCTTTTATTTCTTGATGTTCAGTTTCTTTAGCATCCTTTCTTCTAATTTTGAACAAAACTAACTCTGCAGGGCTTGGTCCTGTCCATCCCTGCTTTACTTAAGAAATAGATGACGTTGATCCCAGGAGATCTTTGTCCCACCAACCAAATGACCTTGCAGAAGTCAACAAAAGCAATATTTAATAATACAGCCCAAAAGTGTTATGGGGAAAACTTAAACACAAGGCCACAGGGGTATATGGAATTGTTGCATCTGGGGTGAAATCACCCTCCTCCAAACTCTCCCAAATATACTTCACTGTCTTGATGATGACATCACCGTCTCTAGGAGGGGAGGGGAGGCCTCTTGGGTTGCTTTGATTTTATTTAGTCACTGGAAAAAGGTAAGAGAATCAGCTCCGAACACCTTGCTTGGGAGCTTAAACCTTGAACTCTCGCTCCTGGATTCCTGCCCCCTTCCACAGACAGGCCATGCTCCTGCTATCTGGGGCAAGAACAGGCCTCTGCATCACATGGTGTCAGTCTCTCTCCAGAAAAGGGGACACACAGACTTCATTTTCACTTTGGTGTAGCAAGTCCTTCCCAAGGACTATAATGATCTTGATAAAGATTTTACCTTCAGCATCCTGTGTTTTTCCTCCTTGTATTTAAAACTACCTAAATTTAAATACTAAAAACCACCAGGAATATAACTTATTTTGTGCGTTGATCTTGGGTTATTCAAATGCTCCCAAAATATTTTTTAAAACTGTTTGATGTTCCGAAGATCTGTAACAAAAATCTTAGAAGAAAAACATGTCCCAGCATCCACTTTTAAGTACTTTATTAATGTCCCACACTAAGGAGAGCAAAATGCAGCTTTCACATCTTACTTTCCTAACCTCACCAAGAGCACACTGAGTATTTAACAGCCCCTTTAATTTCCTCTCCAAGAGCTTGATCCTGTGCTGTTTACCTAAGCAGAATAATTCTCCTAGGTACTGTCCAAGTGGTACCATGGTGAGCCACTGGACCCTACCCATTGTGGAGCTATCTCTGCAAAACCTCCAGTGGCTGCAGCTTAGTCCTCCTCTCCACAAGCTCCTCCCATGGAAAAGCTAGAGCAGATGCTCTTCTTACCTCCCTCCTGTTCAGTGATGTTAGCTACCAGAGCTGATGGCACTGATGGATGCTGACCACTCAGCGAAGCCCCAGCCTGGCCACACTGAAGGCTGGTTTATACTGTTTGGGTGAGAACTCCCTTCTCAGCGGTAGAACTAGAAGAGCCCAAATGGGACCTTTTCTTTTTAAAATATAGTAATAATATTGATATGTCAGGTATTAAGGACAATGCTAAAAAGTCACTGTGAGTGAAAGCAAAGGCGGGAAAAAAAAAAAAAAAAAAGAAAAAAGAAAAAAGTCATCTTTTCCAGGCTCGGCTCCCCACCACCCAAAGACACCATTCTGTCACACCAGCTTGATCTTGGTCACCCCACTTCGGAGGCTGAAAGTGGCACATTTTGAATATGGCCACTCCCTTAATTTGGATTTTGCTTCATTTCCTGCTTTTGAGATGCCAAACACATAGGTTAGTCGTGGAAGGGAACTCCAGAGTGAACACGAGTGGAGGTGCTTGAGAAAATCCGGCCTCTAACATCCTAGGCTCCCAACCTGGGTCTTCTCAGATCTCCATCTGGTCTCTATGGAACACCCGCCTGACTCAGAAGCAGTGAAGAGGAGGCTCTCCCACTCTTTCAGTCAGTTCTACTCAAGGGACAGCATGGCAGCTCTACAGAAGCCAAGTGCACACCCGTCCTGCTGAGCCAAACACAAGCTGAGTGGTAAGGGACTGATGGTAGGGGTCCCAAGTTGCCCTGAGATCCAAGGGACTTTGACTTTATACCTTAGGGAGACAAATAGGACTGTGAAATCTATGATATGGAAGTTGTAAAAGTCATTTTCTAGTAATTTATTTTTTCCAAAACAAAATTCAACAATTTCTGGGCCACAAGTAGATAAATGCTTCCTAAATGAGAAACTGAAGTCCCTCTGATCTAGAAGATCCAGTGTCTTTTAGGTTCATTTTCTCCTATTGCTGTGAGTCATCAGAATGCAAAGCATTTACAAACTCAAAATTCTCTTATTTCTCAACGATTCAAAAATATTTAATCTAATCAGACATAGGATTTGCTAAAATAAACTTCATACTAATCTGATTTAATACCCACAACAATAACTGCTTATATGTATGTTTACTAAACTATATTTGCACTTTACCTATGTTTTGCTTTTAACTTTTCTCCTCTTCTGAATAGTCTGCACCTGCCATGAATTCTTGGAAGGGTGTGATGATGGCTTATTATGTATGCCCCTTCTCCTTTTCTATCACCACAGATGCCCCTCTACTCTTGGCACAGGACTGTAGAAAGGTGCTCATCAAGGTGGATGATTTACAAAAAGGACCTACCTCAGTTAGAAGAATCAGAAGTCACCCCTTCCTCCAGGTGGGTAGAAATAGCCACAAACCAGGATAAACAGCTTGGTGAGTTCAGCCCCTCAATAACCACAACTAACTATGCATGGCAACCCCACAAGATCAGCTGGCTATGGAAAGTGTATCCATTAGAGTTTTCAGCAGTTTCTAAGCTATGAGTGCAACTGTCTCCAGGCTCTATCTTAATGGTGAAAAAATAAATAAATTTAGTGGCAGAAATAAGCAATATTCCAATATTTAGAAACATTTGAACATTTCTAATGTGCACAGGAAGTGCATTCTTTATTGTGGCAAAATATGTATAATACAAAATTTATCATCTTAACCATTTTTAAGTGTACAGTTCAGTGATGTTAAGTACGTTCACATTGTGCAACTCTCACCACCATCTAAGACTGTGTGCTCAGCATGGAAATTACAAGAGTCAGGTTCTTACTCCCACTTCACTGGCCCTGACATATGCCCCCTTATTTGTCTTCCACTTTTCTCTTTCTCAAATCAAGAGTGTTTATGAGAACATTAAATTGCCTTCTTCTGCAATGTGGTGGCTCTAAGAGCAGCTGGGTGATTGACCTGCCTAGTTTCCCAGTACACGTTCCTCAGAGACTCAAGACACTTGTCAAGACAAGCAGCAGATTCTGATATTAGAAGTGAATTCCTAGAAGACACAGAACAGCTAGTTATTTCTGGAGGGCAGAAAGCCAGCACAAGAGACGTCACTTCTGTTCCCTCTACCTTAAACTCTGGTATCTACTGAGTTGTGGAAATGCCACCACAAGACATCAGACCCTGGGCCTACTGCCCCATGGGGAGAAGCATCTGGAAATCTGTTTGACAGCCCTTTTCTGGAGGCAGTCAGGCATACGTTTTAAACTATGCCTGGGAGGCACTGTTCACATTTGGTGGGCAAAGGCCACAGATGCTAACCATTCTGCAACGTGTGAGACAGTGTCACACAGCAGCACTTATCCCTTTTATTGGCACGCCTGTGGAGAAGCATGGGCCTAGAGTTGGACACGGAGGAAGGAACTCAGTTTGGGGATGAGGGGCTTGGGTTGATGTCACTGTTTGGAAATCAAGCAAGCACATAAAGCAAGACCTGCTCCATCTTCTCTCTGTACCTCGTCATCTCACCATGAATGTCTGACCCTGTATGCACTGACATATTTTCCTCATGATTATTATTGCAACCCACTTCCTTTAAAAAGTGTTGAAAAGGCACCACATCTGGGGAACACGCAAGGACATTTTATTCAGCTTCGCCCATTTCCTTGGGCTTGTGCTGTTTGTCATTTTCAAAATTTTTTTTTTTAACCAAGAATTGAACCCAGGGTCACTTAACCACTGCCCTTTTTATTTTTTATCCCCAGCCCTTTCTATTTTTTATGTTGAGACAGGGTCCTTGCTAAGTTGCTCAGGCTGGCTTTGAACTCGCAATCCTCTTGCCTCAGCCTCTGGAACCACTGGGATTATAGGCACGCACCACCATGCCCAGCTTCAACATTATTTAATATTCCTTATGTTCTTTCTTTTCCTTTCAACATTATTTTTATTCATGATTATTCATGATTTTAAAAAAGATTAAATGTTTTATGCTTAACTATTTCAATTATACTTTGGGAAAACATGCCAAATAAAAGTTCCAAACAAGAGTCATTTTAATGATATAAACTGAAGCATGAATGTGAGGTGTCCCCCAAAGTCTCATGTGTGAGACGATGCAAGAAGGTTTAGAGGAGAAATGATTGGTTTATGAGAGGCTTAACCCAATCAATGAATTAATCCCTTTATGGGGATCACCCGAGTGGTAACTGAAGGCAGGTAGAGTGTGGCTGAAGGAGGTGGGCCATTGGGGATGTGTCTTTGGGGTATATGTTTTGTATCTGGCAAGTGGAGTCTCTCTGCATTCTGATCATCATCTGGGCCACTTCTCTCTGCCACACTCTTCCACAATGATGTTCAGCCTCACCTCAAGCCCTAGGAAACAGAGCCAGCTGTCTGTGGACTGAAACCTCTGAAATAAACTTTTCCTCCTCTAAAATTGTTCATGTGGAGTCTTTTAGTCACAGCAGTGAAAAATTGACAAAATGCATGAGTTTCATATAATAAGCAAACAATTGGACACATTCAAATGCTCAGCAACAAGACAGCTAAGCAAATTACCATAACCATGCGTTATGTGGCCATTTACTTACAAAAGTCCATAACTGACTGTACTGGCCTTCCAAAATGTCTACATAAAATAATGTTAAGACATTAACCATTACTAGAATCAAAATAGAAATGTGAATATATTGTAAAGATCATTAGATTCTAATTGAGAGCAAATTCCACATATTAAAAAAATTTAAATTAGAAGTACTTACTTCCTCATCATTTTCTATCCAATTAGAGACCTCAGTTTTGAAATCAAAGGTTAAGAATTGCACCAGGGACCTCTTACTTTTTCTCTCATTATATTCAAGGCCAAAAAGAGATTTCTATCTTAAAGTAAGAATGTCAGTTTGCACATATTTGGGAATACATCAGTGATTTATCAGACTAATGTCTTAAGATGAGTATAATGGAATAGTTTCTTACTCTCTGAAGTGTTCTGCAGGAAGCTTGGGTCATAGACAGTCTGTTCCCCTTATCTGAAAATATTGCGATATTAGATTGAAAAGATGCAACAGCTTCTTGATATCTGGAAATTCAACCTACAAGTCTGTGTTATTTGTATTTGGTATGATACAGTAATTAGGTGATTAACAATTCAAATTGCCTTATTTAAACCCAACTCCACAAAAACAAATTATCCAAACTGACAGCATATCAATGACTTCTACACTGTCTTCAGGAAGAGTCCCAGACTAAATAGGGCTATGTAATGCTAGTCTCCCAGTGGAATCAGAATCCTCATCCAGAAGTGTTCTAGGTTGTGGGGATACAGGGATTCGGAATGCAAGACTGAAGGAATCAACCTCCAGGCTGTGAACTGTATTGTGGGAAATGCTCAGTGACCTCCAGGATGACAGAAGGATATTTTTGTATCCAACACTCAGTCCCAGAATTCCACTTATTGGCAAATGTCAGGAATGTGCTATGAAGTTTCTGCTCATTTCCTGTCCTATGAAAATGCATCAGACTCAAGATGAAGGAGTCTTTTTGGGCTACTTGGTCCAGCTCCACTCTGATGTCAGAAGCTTCTCTCTCTTAGGCGAATGCAAAAGACTAGAGGAAATAAGATGCAGGCCTATAATGGCAATGAATTATTGAATCTTCTTTTCCAATTTGGCAATAATGGATCCAAATAAAATTTTGCTAGTGTTGGTGGACAGGATGTACCCTATGAGTCAATAACTTTTTAATTCCAATTAGGATTGATGTGACAGTTGAGAGGCTAAACAGAGCCAGAGGGCACATACACAACACAGATCGAAGCTCAGTGAAAGGTACCAAAGTAGACACTGAGAACAGGGATGAGGTAGTGGACATTGCTATTGATCCTGAAAGTTGCAATGAACACTTTTAGTTACAGGTCTTAAAATTTGGATCAAATTTGGTCACCAAATGATCAAAATATTGTGAAAAAAGGTAAAAGAGAAAAACCTGTGACACTCTTTGTTATCAGCTTGGACTTGTTAGTTTATCCTGCAACACCGGCAGGGGTTATGTGTACACTAAAACCATTGGTTCAGTGCGCATTGTAGCAGGCACTGCGTTCTGCGAGCAGTCCAGTGACAAACAGCAGTCAATGGACCTAAGCATTGGAGGATCTTGGAAACCTGAAGCTGATTATTTTCAGGAAATTAGACACAGCTCTTTCTAGATAAAGCAGTGAGAAATCCCAACAGAATATTCCTTCTTTGATTAATACCTAAAGGAATAAGGATATCTGTGGAAGAATGGAGAAAAAGATGTTAAACTATGGTGGTTCAGGACATATCTGTCTACCCCACCCCTAAGCAAACTATCCTTACTTTAAGTGCTAAACAAAGGAGGGGGCATGGAAGAAAGAGAGGAGGCAGGGGGATTCTGCCATGTTCCAAGGAATTCCAAGATCCAGGTAAAAACCATAGAAAGAGAGGTTGAAAGACATGCAGAGTTTACTAGAGATATTTTTTGCTTTATTTGTTATGACATCTCTAGAGTCTAGATGGCTTGTAACACAATAGATGCTCAATACATTTTTGTTGAACAAATATTCTAGGTGTCAGTGGAAGATACAAGAATATCAAATAAGTCTGATATGATACATTTGACAGTAAAGAATTAAATAGAATGAAAACCACTGCTCTGTTTCTGTCCAAAAATATATCCTAAGTTTGTAAGAATCTATATGTATTCTAGAATCATTTAGAAATATTTTTAAAACTTTCAAGAGCGTCTGAAAATGAGAAAAAATGTCAAGTGAAATTCCATTTATATGTTCATAGACTTAAATGCTTTGATATTTTTCATCTAACTTTATTTTTGCCTAGCATACCAGTCAATTCTAGTTAATATTGTTGACATTTTAAAGGAAAACTAGTAAGCACTGCTCATGGAATAGTTATCCAGGAAACCCACGAGATGCTGCAAATTGCAATCCAGGATGTGAGTTTCCAATAGCAACCTCATCAAAACTAACAGGAGAGGGGAAGCAGGGACTGAAATACCTTGGATGCACAAGACCCTGGGTTTGATCCCCAACACAAAATAAAAACAAGCAAACCCAGAAAGCTATTTGGTCAATTAGAATGAAAATAAGAATGGCTAAGAAGACTGGCACCTTTGGCAAACACATATCCACATTTCTGATGGGTAAATTGTAGAAAAAGAATTGAAATCCTCAAGTTGCTTTGGAGCATGGAGCATGGAGCATGAGAGGTCTTAGCCACAGGATTCATGTCTTCAGAGACTACAGGCCAAGGATGCCTTTTGTATCTTTCCCTGCCATAGGGACAGACATAGCCTTGAATTCAGGTAGGACAAATCCTTAGAACAGGGTACCCCAACCCTGAGCAGAATATGAAAGGGCATTGCCAACATCTGAATCTGTGGCTTTCTCTTGTTGCCTCTGCTACTGATGAGTTCAAATTCAAAACCACACATTCCTACATTAGATATGTTCATACCAATGAGGTCTCTAAGTGTTAAATATTTCAGAGACTGTCATTCATGCATTCAACAGATATATCCATGCTCGCTTTCTAAACACCATTCACTTGTAGTCCTTTGGCAATCTGCCTCTGTCCCACCTAGGCTACTAAAACTCTGGTCCTGAAAGTTACTAATGCATGTGAGAATGAGGAGTTACAGCTGATGTTTGCCTTCAAAAGGATACAAGCAACTGTACAGAATGTTAATCATTGTGTAGTTCAGCCTTAGTTATCAAGTGTATTTCAGGGTATAAGATGTTGCTTTCCGTCTGTTTTGTACTACTCAACACCTCTGTTTCACTAGGTGGGTCTTAGGAGGAAATAAGCCAGAAGTGGTAATCAGCCCCTCTGATAGAAAAGTGGAAGGGAAGAGCTGCCAATATTGTGCTTGTTCTGTGAGCTGGAGCTGGGGTAGGGCTGAGCTGGAAATGGTCACCTCCTACCTGCTTCAGAACCCATCTACTCATCTCAACAACCCTTGAATAGGAATCAAGTCAATCATGGCCCCACAAAGGGACTCACTCACCAGTGACCACTGCAAGCCCCAGTCACGGGAGGCAAGAGTGTCTGACATCTGTGAGAACCCCCGACTGTGAGCAAGGGCTGGGAAACCTGAGCACCCATTGCCACATCACCCAATACAAAAGTTCTAGCCTTACTCACTGTGTTCATCTAAGAGCCATTCATAGCAGCCCAAAAATTAATTGTCAGACTTAAGAGATTGGTTTCAGCCTTCGATGTAAGACTCTGCAGTACTTGATAGTTATGTCTCCCTTCCTTCTTCCGGCAACTTTCGGACTTCTCCACTCCTTGTTGCTCCTCTCTCTTGACTTCTCCTTCTCAGCCTCCCTCATGATGGAGGCTCTACCACAAACCCCATAAATGGCATGCAGCAGGAAACCAGCCTCTCCCTGGTTAAGGTCATTGGCCTTGTTATCTTAAATGATAACCTTCAGACACTTCAGCCAAAATGGGAAGCAACCCATTGATAATTCTTTTTAATCCTTCTCAAGGACCTCAGAGTGAGAATGTTTAAAACTACACTTTTCATCTTCTTCTCTCCTGCTTACCGCTGTGCTCTGAATTGCCTAATTTGATGAATTGCCTTTCTATCATTAACTGATTACCTCCATCTCCTTCAAAACTGATCAATGAACAAGTCCTTGCTGACTCTAGAACAGCTCCCAAATCCAATTCTTGTTTCCATTGCCTCAGTCAGAACCCTACCCCTTAATGAATTACCCTTTTTTAAAGTCTCTTTATTTATGTTTACTTCTCCTTTGGCTACTGATACTTGCTTCCTTACTAGGGCAATCTGCAGACATTTGTGATCTTTCCACATTGGACTATAAAAGTTTCTTGGATAGGGAAAGCTTGTCTTTTTAAAAAACTTTTTGTCCTATTATTCCTTGTGGTAATGCTGCACTTTATATATCATAAGGACTTAATAAATAGACTTTGGCAATAGAGAATGTATTATTTAAAAGGAAAGGCATTTATTTCCCCGAAGAGCAGCTCATTAGGTAATTAAATATTTACTCTACCTTCTTCCAGCCCAATTAGGTGTTATAAATAAACACAAAGACCACACATACCAGTACGTGTAGACACAGGGTACCCTTAGCTACCTTTAAGTCAATCTTACAGCAAACACAAAGAGAGGATCAATCTCCCAAGTAATTAAAATACAAACTGGACCATATTTTTATTCCTGGTCGTCCTTGAGGAAAATGACACAATACCTATTAACAAATAAAAAATTATTTTGCAAATCCATGTCCACAAAATGCCACCAAATGTGGGTCATGCATCTTTCTTTTCTGCATTTTGATCCCATTGCTCTGACTTAGTGTGGTAATTATATTACAAAGCTATTATCCGATAAAATGAAAATGGCAAAACAATTTAAATGCTTGTCTAAAGAGACTCCGTTAGAATGCAATTATGAGTGAAATTACAATGTGAAATAATTGCAATGTGAGTCTGGAAGGCACAGTTATGAAACCATTAAAACGCCTCTTTTGGGGACTCACAACTTTGAGTGAGACAATACACTCCTGGGGACACATTTTAAATTCAGTAAATCAGGCAGCCTTTATAAACACATGAAAAATTTGAGTTCCTAATGTTCTGCAGCATTATCTACACTTCTGAAGGCCACCTGTGGGATGTGTCACATCATTAGGGGGTACTGGGCTTGGTGGATAGGCTAAGAGAAGTCTATGTAATTCTGTGCTCTCATTCAGTTCCATGAAGACAAAGGCATGAGGGTCAGCTGGGCCTAGACTTTTCTGTAATGTTTCCAACATAAACTAGCATGATAACATGAAAAGCTTTTTATTCCAAATTTAAGCCAGCAATTATTAAATTTCTGTGTGGATATATTTCTGAGGATCTATCTTCTTGCAACATTCTGCAGATATCTTCCTTTAGAAAAATCTTGAAAAATTTTAGATGCCTAGGCTCACAGTGATAGACTTGATCACCAAAAACAGATAAACAAACATAAACGAAATACAGTGCTGGATATACAACAGATCTGCTGAAATGATCAATTTGATGAATGACCAAGTCTCTCCTCTGAAGCATGGTGAGGTCTCCATTTGATGGTGGATCATACCAATGCATCTACCAACAAATATGCAAACCGTGCTCCAAACTACCACTCCTGGATCCTTTGTAGTCTACTTTCTTGGATCCGTTTCTTTTAGTTAAAAAGAAAGAAACAAATTCTAGGAGTGAATCTTAGAAAAGGAATAAGTATTAAAAGAATGAAATGGTATAGATCCTTCTCTCCTTCATGATTCTATCTCTTGTCAGGGAGAAAGGAAATGGCATTTAATTTTAATCACCCAGAAAATTTCTCAGCATCAATGATTATAACATTACTTAATAAAGTTAGTAGATTTCCACACTTTTGTTTTTTAACCTGTAGTTTAAATTCCCTTGGAAACATCCATGCTAAGTACTTTTACTTTCATTTGCAGATTCTGAAACGAATGAACATTTTATATGTACATAAACATGTTCTCTGAGACTGAATTTGCAAACGGAATTTGAAAATTCTCCTGCCTTAGTGACTATGTATTTGAAGTGGACTCAAACTGTCAGGACACCCCACTGTGTGCATGTTTCTCAGTCTTCTCATTTTTTCTGGCACAAACTCAAAGAGGGTTAAGTAGATCTTTGTAAGGATCTTGGGTGTGTGGCAACTGTCATACAAAAAACAAGTCTACTGTCTAGCTATTTTTTAGAAAGATTATATTATTTTTAACACATAGATTTTAAATATTAATATAACTTGAAATACATTTTAAATCATATGAGGAAATTAAGTTTTTCTAGCTTAGGCACAAAAGTACAAACCTTGAAACAGATTTTCTTTTTAAAGTGACCTAGAAAAAAATTCTGTAAATAAGGCTAGTTGAAAAAATAAGCAAACATTCACCTTGATTATAGGAAAAATAAAGATTAGCAGGCTCCTAAAAATATTTAAACCACAGTATTATATGTAAAACTTAAAATCACATTGGTCAGAGTTTTATAGAATGAACCTCTGTATTTATAAAGGTGTCAAATGAGTTTCATATAAAGATTTATCTTTGAAAGTCATGTTGTATACCAAGGTGCCACAAAATGGCACTTCAGTCAATGACAGCCTGCATTTATGACCATGCTTCCATAAGATTATGTCACCTAGCGATGTTGTAGCCATCTTTGTTTGTGTAAGGACACTACGATATTTGCACAAAGATAAAAATCCCAAAATGACACACTCCTCATAATGTATTCTGTTATTGAGCAGTATGGCTTATTATAATAATATAAGTTAAAATACACTGCTCTCCCTTACTTTGAAATGCATACAAATAAGTTGATTGATGGACAGATAGGAGATCAAGAAAACATAATAATTGTTAATTGTAGGTGGGGGTTATACTATAAAGTTATTTTGGTTCTTTCATATGTTTAAAGATTTTTCATAATGTAGAAATCTGTTGGAAAAAGATGCAGTTCTCTAGGTGAAGGTATTTATTCTATATGGTGATACCTGTGCTCAATCAATAAACCGGTTTTAGAACTTGTCTCAGTGACACAATATACTCACCCAGCCATCCAGACCCTGAATTTGGTATGCACAAGTCTGTCTCAGCACTGGGTAACACGAAGCCCACGACAAACACCTCCACGCCATCCGCCATGAGAGCCATGCCCAGGACAAAAAACAGGGCCCACTGGAAACGCCCATGACCGCACTCTTGGATGATCAGCTCATACTGCTGGGCCAGCTCTTCCTCATCGGCTCTCCTCTCTGACTCCAGCTCCCGACGGTCCTTGTACTCATCCCCCTTGGGTTGCCCCACTGACACTATGCTGTCTTTCCCTGGAGTCATACTGGGGATGCCCTGATATTCCCCTTCGTAGATCTCATCCTCCTCATCATGGCCCTCTGTAGCTTCGCTGGAGCCTTCGTCATCATTGGCCTCCCCATTGTAGGTTTCTCCAGGTGGGTAGTAGTCATCGTCATCGTCTTCATCTTGGAACCGACTGTAGGACCTCTGCGTGTATTCATCCTGGGCCCGGTCCACTGCTTGGTTCACCTTCTTCACTGTTTGCTTCTTCACCTCTCTGGCAATGTCCTTGGCCCCCTTCATCAGTGAAGTCCTATCCTTGTAAGAGTCTTCCATCTTATCTCACTGATGACCAACGAGAAGATGGGACTTTTTCACAGACTGTTCAGTGGCTCAGCCCTGCTAGCATCATCCACTTTGGGATCAAGCAGAACTGCAAAAAAAGAGCCAGAGGAGGTATGCATTATTCCCTTCTGTGTCTTTTTTTTTTTTTTTTTCCTTACCATCCATTTCCTGGTCTCTTTTCACTGCCCCACAGCCTAAGACATAGATAAGCTTTTCTTGGTTTGATCTCAGTGCCTAACCTGTGTACCCTGGTTCTCTGTACAAGTGTGATCAGCACCTGGAACTAGGTGCTTTTTAACTAGGATTTTTACTGTTATTATTATTATTGTTTTGTTTTAAGGAATTTTGCTCCAGGGCAATGTTACAAAGACATTCCCTGAGAAATAAACTAAGCATCCTACACTATTAAAAGGGTACCCAACATATCTCCAAAATGCTATGAAGATATACCCCTGCCTTGAGAAAAATAATATTGCTCGGAAATACACAAACACATATGCAGACTGCAAAGGCAAAACCAGAGTATTCAAAGAACCCTGATAGAACTTCTTTCTTCACATTGAAAAAAAGAAAAACAAATGAAAAACAAGCAATTCTTACCCCAAACTATCAAACCATAATGGTAGTTGTCAAGTTGCATTTCCCCCTACTTTCATTATGTTTACTACCAACTAACAATAACAGAGACTCACACAGCACCTAGAACTGACAATGAGTATTTCCCCTGAAGCAGTACAGATATCCTATAGATATGAGTGTATCTATAGGAAACTGGTAGAGTTAATCAAATGACTACAGTTGCACTTGACAGTCATTGAATGAGAACATATGTCTTGTTCAGTAGAGGTCTGCCCTTTCAACCACCTTGCAAGTCCCCCAAGCTTCATCTTCATTTTCTTCAAATTGGGACACGCACACACACACACACACACACACTCACCTCACACTCTCCCTCCTACCTTGTCCTACTGATATTCCAGTTGGCTACTGCCTTGGATACCAGAGTCCAGCCTTCCATGACTGTCATTTGGTTTCCTTTCTCACTGATAGCCTCCTATGTCTTGGATCATTAAATTCATGCTAACATCATGGTAAATTCTATTTCACTTGTCCACTGAACTTGTCTCTGCTGGTGGTTCAAATGAGTCAACGTCTATCCTTATGCATAAAGGTGAAAAAGCCCTTCTCTCCCATCCCTAATTTCCTGAGCCCTAAGCTGTGGCAACATTCCATTGATTCATATAATGGTCGTTCCTATGTTTTCTTTTTGTCCACAGTGTAAAACATTTGGTAAGGAGCTATTACAAATATACATTGAACTGATCATCCAAATATCCCACATAAGCCCAGAAATAAGAACAAAAAGATGGTTCTAAGCATTTTGGATAATGAAAAATCAACTCATAGGTTATAGTCTCACTAAAGCAAAGAAGATTTTTCAGTGTTTCGTTTTTCATAAATACTTGTTTTGAAATTCTGTTTAAAATCAGATATTTATATATGTTACAAGTGGAGAAAGTTGGGGGAGGAGTAAGAGGATCTCTGCATTATTTCTTGCTGCTACATGTGAATCTACAATGATTTCAATATACAAACAAGTTTGTACTGTCCTTGGAAAATGTGTAGTTTAATTTAGCTAAAAGGAAATTATTCGGATAACAGAGTTATATTCTATGGCTATTACCTCTCTCTAGTAAGTTGCCAAATACAAAAAGTATGGCTCATTCCAGAAATCTATCACTGAATGGGAGAAGTGGTAGAATGATATCTGCTTTGGAAGGTCATGGCTGAATGAAAGCAGCAGTTCTCAAGGTGCATCCTCTCGAGAAACCCACAAGTACCTGCTTACATCATCATCTATGTAAGCCAATACACTTTGTATCTGGAGTAAATTTTCAGAGTTATACCACAGAATATGTCCAGGCACCAATTCAATTCAATGAAAACTAAAACAAAACAAATAGCTTGATTTAATGCTTACTGAGTTCTACTCATTATGCTAAGAACTTTATGTACATCTTTTTATTCATTTATTTAATACTTATTTCAGTCCTACAAAATAGATGATGTGGTCTTCATTTTAAGATAATAACATAAAAGCTTAGAGAACTACTAGCCTAATGCCACAAAGCTTGTCAGACAAGCTGGGACTCAAGTTCTGATGTCTAACCTCAACTCTTACACCGCAGCCTCATCTGCCTCACATGCTGCTTTCACTGGGGTCTTAGCAAATGCTATAGCCTTCTTTCTAATAATTCTGTAACTAGTCCCTTTATGCCAAAATTGTTTTTACAACCTCTTCTCTGTCATAGACCCTGAAATAAAGAGAATTATTGTATCTTTCATCAGTGATGGGTTTTATGTTGATAGTAATTTCAAAATGTGGTCTTGTTTTTCAGATAAAACTACTCCAAGATAGTGACTGTACTTCAAAAGAATCATGTGAAAGAAGGTGTTAGTGGGGTTGGGGATGTGGCTCAGTTGGTAGAGTGCTTGCCTTGCATGTACAAGGCCCTGGTTCAATCCCCAACACCACACACACACACACCCACACACACCCACACACACACACACAAAGAAGGTGTTAGTGGCCAAGGAAGTCAGAAAATTAGGTAAAGCAATCAAAACCTTCCTAACTTCCAAGGGATGCATGACGTTCCTTCTTACTTATTCAAGTAGTTTCTTCCTCCATGAAATAAAGATAATAACTCTCTTATAGTGTTGGGAAAATTAAATGACTTGTTGTTTACTCTGTTTTTAGTGAGAATTTGACATATATCAAGTTCCCCAGCAATAGACCCTACTAAAGAGAGCCAGGTGCAAATCATTTATGAAAGAGTAAGGGGGTGGGGAAGAAGGACAGGAGGAGGAGGATGGATAGAAACAGGACTGTAATTTCAATCAGTATCCTGAGAAGGAATCTTCATCTGGCCCTGTAAAGGAACTCTGGAATAGAAGTGATGCTCACAGTTATCCTCCATCCAAGGCCAGGGTGCTAGGCTTTCATACATCCATATTGGTCAATTGTTGGTTATGGGCCACCCAAGGGCAAGTGTGGAATATAGGTTCTTGCGGCTCTGGACACCAAAAGACAAAGGCAGTTCCAATTGCCCAAGGGCAGTCCTCTGAAGAAGAGCAGTTACTGGCTAATGGAAGCAAACATACACAGAAGCCAGACTAAGAGAACTCAGAGATAGTGAAAGGGATCCAAAAGCATCCAGGCAGATGAACAGCACCTCCTCCAACAAATATTTAATAAACTCTTATTTAGAAGTCCTGCTCATGCTGAGCCATAGGACTCAAAACTGATTAAAAAATACTTTTATAGAAGTGAGTATTTAAATTGAACAACATTCACACCAAAGTGTAGCTGATATATTCAACAATATGCACATTGTATGTGACAATCATTTTGCATGAATATATAAAATATAAAAAAATAAGTATTACATGTAAATAATAGTTATTCTGAAAATGGAGTTTGGTTTGTTTCTTGTTTAATGGTTCATATCAAATAGGAACACTATTTTAGAACTATCCTACACAAGTTCCCACCACACACAACCCACTCTCACACACACAGATGTTTCTGTTTATCCACAAAGCCCACTCCTTCAATCTTTCCTTCTGTTTTATCCCGCCTCATCACCATCATCAGATCTTGGATAGCTCTTCCCCAAAACATTTTAGCATCTTCTGGATGCTGGGAGAGTCCATTGTTCTCATATCTGTAATAATGCAGCTATGAAGTCATTGTGCATTTGGATCTCACTGATAACTTATTACTAGCTCAGTCATGGGTAAGCACTTCAGATGTACTGTCACCCAGTAATCCTCACAACTATCAAATGGGATGGGTAATTTTTAAATTCCCATTTTATAGATGGGAAAACTGAAACTTGCCCAATAAGAATGCAAAGCTAGGCAATTCTACTCCAGAACCCAACTGTTTCATCACTGTATCTACTCTATCTACTACCTTTTCAGGGAAATTGGACCCTCTGATGGAAAAAGAGATCTCAAACAGCTGTGGTAGAAGGCAGCCCTTACACCAGCAGCAAAGGGATCCTCCAAAACACCACTGATGCCTGATGTGCAGGGATGGGGCAGAGGGGCTCTTTATAGAACAACCCCTCGCCTGAGCTTGGATCTAATGGAGAAGGCAAGTGGATCATATTGCTGATTAGATAACTGTGCCCACATTTTTTTCTGACACCTACCTTCTTTCCAATTAGGGAATGCTGGGCTTGTGTAGAACTCCAGGAAGTGGGGTAGGATGGCAGGAGGTCATCCATGGAGTTTTCTACTCTGAGTACAGTTTTGAGAGGAGGAAATAGCTATTGAATCATCAACCTAAGTGTCTAAATCTTTGACATCAGACATTTCTCATTTAAGGAAGCCTCTTGTCCTCCAACACTCTAAATTACCCATATGTATGAATTCCTGTTCTTCAAAGTACAAATCAAAAGCTACCTCTTTTATGAAATGATTTCCTCTCATTACTGCTTAACCAAATCCCATCCTCCCAGGTGAGCACAGTTGGCTTCCTCTTGGCATTCAATTGTGTATTCCATCATTATGGCTATTGATAAATGGGAGGGTCTTCCCCATTAGGGTGTAAGCTCTCTGACAGCAGAGAATTAAGGAGTAAAACACTATAAAGCAATGTTATTAAATGAGGGCACTAGCACTACACAGGGCCAACTCTGGTCCCCCATTTCTGCATGCATCAGTATTTCCTCAAAGAGCTTTTATAATACACTGTAAGTTGCTCAAAAAGAATAAAGTTCCATGGTCAAATATATTTGGCAAGTCTTTGTTTCATACTTCACATGCCCTTCTCTTGGAAAGTCAAAATGCAAAGCCTGTTAGAAAGAATCCATTCCCAAACTTTCCTAAAAGCAGAATGCCCCACCCTTGACATGATATTAATGAGCAGTCATCATTATGTACTGTGGAAAATTACACTATTAAGATGAACCCTAAAATCCTTTAAAATTTTAATATCTATCATAAAATATTACAATACTCACTAACATTAATTGAAGGAAGCAGGACACAAAGCAAAAAACTACATTATAATGTATTTTTAAAATGAAATACATTATTTTCAAGCTTATCAACAATGGAAAATTAAATTTTCAAAATGTAATTGCTTATAAGTTTTAAATAGACTTCCTACAAAAATAGTATTTAGCATATCTGAATATTTTAAAGTAAGAAAACACACAAAAAGTCTGGAAAATATGATTTGAAGCATATTAACATTTTAAAATACAATTTTAGCACAGGTAATTTGCTCTATAAAGAATATTTTTAAAAATTGTTTTGTTCTAATTAGTTGTACATGACAGTGGAAAGCATTTATACACTTTGATAGATCATACATAAATGGAGTATAATCCCTCACTGTTCTGATTATACATATTGTAGGATCACATCAGTCATACAGTCATATATGCACATGAGGTAATAATGTCTGCTTCATTCTACCATCATTCCTTCCCCCATGCCCCTTCCCTGCCCTTCACTCCCCTCTACCTAATATATTTCTTAAGCCAGGTAAATATGACCTCAACAGTTGTCCAAATCTCTACAAACTCCAGATTAGTGAAACCTAAAATCCTTACCCAAATAGCAAACCTGTTTACATAGATGAACTTTTGTGAAGGCCCTAGACTTCCTAATGGAAGGAATATTCTCAAGGCAGTCAAAGTGGGCAATGTCTGCCTTTGGCAAGTATCTGGATTTCATTTAGGACGGTGGTGTTCTTTCTGCTTACAAATCTAAAATGCGTTTATTTAAGAAATAATTGGATGGTTACTAGCAAAAGAAGGTAATAAATAGTAGCAACAAGTGTTGGTAAGAGTGTGGAGAAATTGGAACCCTTGTACTGTTGGTGAGAATATAAAATGGTGTGTCACTCTGGGTAACAGTATGGTGGTTCCTCAAAAAGAAAATAGAAGTACCACATAATAGGCCAATACCAATTCTTGGTATTTACCCCAAAGAAAGGAAAGCAGGATCTAGAAGATATATTTGTGCACCTTTGTTGACAGCAGCATTATTCACAATAGCTATAACATAGAAGCAATCCAAATGTCCACAAACTGATGAATTAAGGATAAGCAAAATGTGACAATACACATACAATGGGATATTAGTCAGACTTAAAAGGAAGAAAATATAAATATACCACAGGGAATTTCAACTTTATATATACATATAAAGGACCAATCAAAATGCATAAACCAATGTATGAAAGGAAGAGCAGTGAAGAAAGGAGAATGGGGATAGTGAAAAGGGGGCACAAACTGAAATCAAAGTCAATAAGTGCACAGATTTGTTGAGATGAACCCAACTACTATGCATAACTAGAGGAATTTTGACACTTGGTACAACATGGATGAACTTTAAGGACATTGTACTAAGTGAATAAGCCAGTCACAGAAAGACAAATACTATATAATTTTGTTTATATAAGATCCTTAGTAGTCAAAATCAGAGAGAAAGTAGAATCGCAATTGCCAGAGCCTAGCAGAAGGGGTTTGGGGGTTATTGTTTAGTAGGTACAGTTTTAATTTTATAAGATGTAAGAGTTATAGAGATGATGGTGATGACGGCTGTATAATATTGTGAATGTATTTAATACCACTGAGTGTCCACTTAAAATATTATGCAGCAAATTTTATGTATATTTTATCACAATAAAAATTGAGGGAAAAAAGGAATAATTAGAAAATTCAGAGTCACAACAAATAAAACAAAAATCATGAGTATTTCTACTACCAGAGATGTCCACTGTTTTTTTTTCTTCTGGCAGTACTGGGGCACTCTACTACTGAGCTATACTCCCAGCCCTTTTTAATTTTTTTAGTTTGAGACAGGGCTTGCTAAGTTGCAGACACTAACCAAGAACTTGTGATCCTCCTGCCTCAGCTTCCCAGGTAGCTGGGATTGACAGTGTACACCATCAAGCTTGGGTTAAGGAGATGCCTATTCTTAACAATTAGCAATTATACTTCCAATATGTAGACTATACATGAACATACGATTAATTTATATCAGAGTATATATTTGCATTTGAAGTTTTTCTCAGATTACTCTACAATCTCTAACTCTTTGAATTTTACCATTTGCTGGGTTAGTGACTATCTCAGCAATACAGGACTTCATCCCAAGTTTAGTAATTCTTGACTATAACATACCTTCTACGGCAGTGGTTCTTTTTTTCTTTAAAGTTTTTAGTTATAGATGGACACAATACCTTTATTTTATTTATTTTTATGAGATGCTGAGGATCAAACCCTGTGCTTCACATGCTCTGGGCAAGCGCTCTGCCACTGAGCCACATCCCAGCCCTAGGGCAGTGGTTCTTGAAGTATGGTTTGGGGATCCCCAGAAAATCCCTAAGACCATTTAAATAATCTGTGAGGTCAAGCAATTTTCATAAGAACAGAAAGATGCTATTTCGCTCTCACCTTTTCTTAAGTTTACAGTGGCATTTTTCAGAAGCTGCATGAGGTATAGTGATATCATTGCTCTAATGGCCAATGGGTCATGTAGATTCTTGTGTTTCAGAAAGCTTCTTGGGTTTAGTTTCTAATAAGGTAAACATCAGCAGAACCCACAAAAGTGGAAGTTCTTCCATCATTATTAATTTTTAAGAGTAAGAGTAGGTCCTGAGACCAGACCAAAAAATTCAGGAAAACTCTTTACCAGGAATTTTTTTTCCGCATGTACCCTGCATTGTGGAGACCTTTCTAAGGCTTTCTGTTTTGTATTATTTTGTTTTTCCTATAGGGTTTTGAGTTCGCCCCTGCTAGAGCTCCATAGGAATCAACCAACAGTTGAGTTAGTTTGTCCATCACTGTCTATCAGAATTCTTGGATTTCCACATTGTACAGAGATATGGTAGGCTCAGGGTTTCCATGTCAGGTGGGTGACATTTTCGCACCTGTGACAGTTGTAGGAGTTGTAGGCTGTCCTTTCTTCCAGGTGCAGATGGGCAGTATGCTCCCAGCTCCCAATCTGCCTGCTGACCATATCCTAGTTATAACTTGGGAAGTGCAGGATCAGCGTCCACACAACCCTATGTGGTACTTTTCAATTTCTGGCACCTGAAGATTTCTTTTTGTTCTTTTTGACTTCAAACTATTTGTCACCTAAACAGTATTTTGAAATATTATCCATGCATGTGAACCAGGGTATAGGGTCAAGGAGACAGGATTTAACATGTGCTTAATCCACCATGTTGGCCCAGAGGTTTGCTCTTCTATAATCTCCTTCAATATTGAAACATTTCTCATGTTTTAAAATTATTTGTCTACTATTTTTATTTATCACATACCATAATTCATTTAACCCATCTCCTGTCATTGGGCATTTAGGTTGTTTACATTATTTTAGTATAATCAATATGTAATGAGATATACTTGTGTGATAGATCTTACTGAGAAAAAGTAAAAGAAAAATCTAGTATTGATGATTTTTATAACATCATATTATCCTTCAGAAAGGCTGGTGGCAATTTATGTCTTTTAAACAAATGTAAGACCTAATGCCTTGTGTTGTAACCTATATTGTAAATTAGCAGTTGAGATTAGTGAAAAATGGTGTTTTGTCATTTTAAGTTGCATTTGATTACTGGTGAAAGTGAACATTTCCCTCCTTGTGAATCTTTTATCTTTTGCCCATTTTTTGTATTAAGGTTTATATTGGGCTGAATGGTGACTTCCAGAAATATACGTCCATGTCCTAACCCCTAGAACCTGTGAATGTGACCTTATCTGGAAAAAATGGTAATTATGTCAAGGATCTTGAGATAAAATTATCCTGGATTAGTGAGGTGGGCTCTAACTCCAAGGACATGTCCTAATAAGACACAGAGAAAAGAAGGCACAGATACAGAGGAGAAGGCCACGGGATGGAGGCAGAGATAAGAGTTGCACAGCCAGAAGCCAAGGAATGCCTGGAGTCACCCACGCTGAAAGGAAAAGAAGAAATCTTTCCCTTGGAGACACTGTGGTTCTACTAACAATTTGATTTTGGAATTCTGGTTTCTAGAATTGTGAAAGCATCAATATTTGTATTTTAAGTCACTCAGTGGTAATTTGTTAGGCAGCTACAGGAAACTAATACAAAGTCTTTTTCTTACTAAATTTTAAGAATCTTTACATAGTAAGGAAATAAAGTCTTTTGTATGTGTTGTAAATATTTTTCTTAGATGTCCTTATCTAAGGTGGATTTTTACCACAAGCAGCTATTAAACTGTTTTACAGTCTACTTAAAATGTTCCTTGTTCATGTTTCTGCCTTGTAGTAAGCTTATTAAGGCCTCCCAAACATCCAAAGTATTCATCAGTATTTGTCCTAATTAATTTTAATTTCATTGTTTAACGTTTAGTTCTGTGATTTATTTTTTATATTGTGTGAGGAAATAATTTTTAAAAATGAATAATTAATTATCTCAGAAAGTTATTAAAGTGTTCCTTTTATAAGAGGTAAAATTCCTAACTGCATTATATCTCTTCAGTTTTATATTCTGCTGCATCAATACATTTACATACTATTGCCTTCGTAACCATTTGCTAGTTTTGATTTTTATCACTCTGTAATAAGTTTGCATATTTTTCAGTGTATATACTCTTCATGACTCAACCTTTCCAAGTATTTCTTGACTCTTCTCATCTACTTTCTCTTCTATGTTAACTTTAGAATTATTTAGCAATTTTTCAAATGCAATGTTTATTAAAACTGTACTAAGCTTATTAATTAATTATAGAACTAAAAGTATTAAAATAGTCATCTCGTCCACAAAAATGATGAATCTATTATTCAAATATTCAAAGTAACTCAGTGAAGTTTATACGTTTTTTTCTTATAGTGTGAGTTAATAAAATACATGTGTGTGCGTGTACATTTTATATTCATTTGTAATTTATTTGCTTGTTGGTTTCTTAAAACCATGAAATATATTCTGGCCACAAATCCTAGGATCTGCCAGACCCACTGTTGGGTCAGAAAGTATGCTACATCCTGCAGCGAACATAGCATCCATGGGAAGCCACTCACTGAATTTCCAACATGGAACACAGGATGAGCTGCAAGTAATGGATGGGACTTGTTTCAGAATAATTCAGAAAGGAAAGGCTTTGAATCATGCTGACAGTCCTTGCTTAGCTTCCCTCTCTATGCCCTTCTATAGATCTGACCCCTTCTCTGCAACAGTGTTTACAGAGGGTCTGCAGGAAGAATTGGCAAGCAGACTTAGAGTGTCTTCAATCAAGCCAGGAAGAGTGCAAAGCTCCTGGATTCCTGTCCCACATAGTCACTGGGATCCTATCACCCTTTGGGGAAACCAGATACCTGAGGATCTTCCGAACAATTTGCATTATGAAGCATAATCAGCTACAAGACTGTCATTCATGATTCACACTCTTAAATATGACAGTCATTCTCTTCCATTAAATGACCAAAGACATTCTGGCAGATGGTTCCCCAGTATTAAACAGGCACCTCCATATTTGAAAAGGGCCATCTGTGAATAATAACCTCTCAGAGTGAATGTCAACAACGGTGCCTTTTTCACCAGCCCTTATGCATCATGTGAGGGAAACTCAAAGAGAAGCAAAGCCAGGAATTGAGTTCTTTTCAGAAAGCCAGGCCTCAGGAAAAATAGCTGAGGCTGGGAAAAGCAGAAGAGGGACTTCCCTTAATAATTCTACTTATCTCCCTAGGGATTAAAGGAGGGCTCCACAGATCCAATCATTCATTTGGCAAGTATTTAGAGTGCCAGGCACTCTTCTGGGGGCTGAAAAATCAGACTGAATAAAACACATAAAGTCCCCGATTATATAGTACTTTCTTGCTAGAGACAAGACAGATTAAAAAACAAAAACAAACAAACAAACAAAAACAACCAACAAAGAAATATGATTTCATGTTGTGGTGAGTGCTACAAAGAAAAATAAAGCAGGGGTCGAGGTCAGAGAGCTCTGTCCCACACATCATTCCACGATGATGGGAATGTCCTACATCTATGCTGTCCAATAAAAATAGGACAATTTAAATCAAAATGACCACATGTGGCTAGCAGCTGCCCTATGGGAATGTAGGAGGAGCAGCTATTCTAGGAAAAGTGGTCAAGGGAGGATACTCTGAGCAAACGAAGCTTGAATAGAAGCCTGATTAAGGTCAGGACATAAACCATGCTGCTACCCAGGGGCTCAGAGCTTTCCAGACACGGACAAAACAACAAGAGTGAAGGCCCTTAGGTGGAGAATGTCAGGGAGGCCAGGCGACAGCAAAGTCAGGAAGCATGTCAAGGAAAGTGGCTAGGGATAGATCATCGAGGGCTTTGAGGATGATGGAAAGAGTCTTTGTTTTATTATGAGATGTGTTTGGAATAAGATAGTGCCTCAGTCTAGGCTGTAGCAATACCTGAGGCTGGATACTTTAAAAAAAAAAAACAAAACAAAAGGTTTACTTAGCTTGCAGTTTGGGAGGCTAAAAGTCCAAGATCAGGTGTCCCCATCTGTTCTGCCTCTGGAGAGGACCCCTTGGCTGCATCACAGCCTAGGCAAGAAGCAGGCAGGGAAAGGGTTTCATGCAGAAGAGATTACCTGGCAAGACAGGAAGGTGGAAACCAGGGAGGGGCCAGTCTTGTTCTTTTTATAATAATTTACTCTTGTAGGAACTCACTCCTCCTGTGAGATCGACATGAATATATTCTGAAGGCAGCTCCCCAAGACCTCATACCTTCCACATAGGCCCCAGCTGGTAGATTCCATTGCCTTTACACCATCGCATTGGGATTCAAACTTCCAGCACATGAGCCTTTGGGAGACAAGCCACATCCAAACCTTTGCAGGAAGTGACAAGATCTAGAGAAATATAGCTTAGTGGATTTTTTAAAATCCTATTTGCTAGTCATTGACAATCCTTCTTTTTTTACAAGATAATATTAGCCCTGCTCTTTTGCATTTGTTACCATGCTTATTCTGACTACAGTCATTTACAACGAATATGACAACATCCAAAAAGGGCAATACGTATTTAATGTTTTTAAAGAAAAACTTGAGGAAGAGGACAGCAGGAGGAAAAGTTCCTCAGTACAGACAGAGCAATCAAAGAGAAAAACTCAACTCTCAGTTGTACCTGGTGGGTACTAAATAAGTATCTGTAATCACCTACTTTTATTTTTTTTTAACCTCCACATTTATGTGATCTTTCACCAAAGCTATGACAAAATAGGACTAGTTTCTGTTTTCTCTGTTCACCTGTCTCTGAAAGTAGAAGAAAAAGAAATGTATCTATCCCATCTACAAATGAAATGCTTCTATCTTGTGTATTTAAGTCATCTATAGAGCTAGCTAGTCAGCAAGTCATCTGAGCAATTACTTACACCCCCAAATGGAAAACTAAAAGCAGTCATGTCCTCCACTCATTATCTCAGTGGAACAAATGCACAATTGTTTCCAAATTTATACAGAAACTCCACAACATCCCTTGAGTAAGCAGGCATCCCAGACATACTAAAATGATCTAAGTTTTTAGGCACAGTGATCTTGTTTATGTGACAGATACACACCTGGTTTCCAATATTGCTTTTGCATTTACTAGTTTTGCAATATCAGTGTAAAATGGGAAATAACAGGGTTGTCCTGAAGATTAAATAACATCAAAAGGCAAAACTCAGTACACAGTACCTACTCAGTAAATGCTGGTTTACTTGAAATTAAAGAATAAAAGAATGTAATTTATAAGTAAAATTCATCATCCAACAGTGATAATGCTGGCAATTTCCTTTTTTGAAGGGAAAAATGATTGCTAAGTGGAGGTTGTCCAGGCCCTCCTCCAGCCTGTGAGCACAGGCTGGGAGTCAGGAAGCCACAGTGCATTCTCAGAAAAGGCTGTCCCTGGTGTTTACAGTGGTTGCTGAGCTACACACCCGGAGGTTGAGCCTACAAAGGAAAGCTCGAAGAAACTCCATTTGTCTGCCTGTCCTTTCTGAGGGAATCAGGACAATGAGATTAGCATATCTGCAGAGTTTTAATGCAGTTTAAAAGCATAGCCAGATGTATCATGTCTGCCTGACTTATGTTACATTTAACAGCAAAACCATCCCCTCCTCACCTCGGACTCGATAAACTCCCAGAGATGTCAGTGAAAGAAAGAAACAGAACCCTCGGGTTGCGCTCTTTCCTCTCTTAATGCCTGGAAATGCCTTTTTCTTTTTCTGCTTTTTTCATGTTGTACTTAGTAAATATTTCATTTTGTAAGTTTCCTGGGATGGCTATGGAAGCTGCGATCTTTGATAACTTTAGCAGCTCGCCCTGAACACTTCTACAGTGTTCTGTGGCTCAGTGAAGGTGCAGCCTTGGGACCAAGGAGTTTCAGTGGTGCACAAGTGCCTACAGAGCCATCTGCAAAGCAAGAGAACTGGAGCATTAAGATACTCACTGTTCCATGTTCTGCCCAGGGTTTTGTTGGTACATAACACCGCTGTGTGCTGAGAAAACACTCTTCCAGGCAGGTCTCTTCTGCCAGGAACTCTCTGTGTATGTTTGTGTGTGTGTAAGAAAGAGAGACTGACTATAGGGAGGTAAGTACAAACCTGTACATTAGACAAAGCAGCATAAGAAATCAAGGCAATCATCGAAGAATGGGTGCCCTCTCCTCTCTTTTCCAGTAAAATCTTCTCTTTTCTCTTCAACGGAGGAAAGAGATGATAAATTCATTCACACACAACATATAAATAAATGGCCAAACAGTTTCTAAAGTACTTTTCCCTTCTCGGAGCTATTTCTTTTTAAATTCAAGTTTAGCAATTGGATGTACAAGTTAGAATATTACACCAGTGTATGAGAACCGATCCAGCTCGTCAGAAGTCACCCATCCACCCCACCAGACTCCAAATCCTAGAAGGGAAGGGATTGTGTTTGGGTTCATCTCATATCTTAGTGGTATTCATTTGATCACTCATTTCACATGCAACTCTTTTGCACTTGCTGCACAATAGGTTATAGACCATCCATTCACCCTAAGCATTCAGAAATTAAAGGTACAGTCCCTCACCCTTGCCATGGAAAAAATTTCCATGTAGTGGGAACATCCAACAAACAGATAATTGTCTTACAATGTGATAAGAGCTATATCATATTACGGGATAGAATGGGGTCTAAACTGAGCTGGCCAGGCAAAAGGCAGATAAGTAGAGATATTCTCCAAATAAAAATTTGCTTATTAAAAAATACAGTAAGAATGTAGTTGTTATGGTTTAGATGAGGTGTCCCCCAGAAACTCATGTGTGAGACAACGCAAGAAAGTTCAGAGGTGAAATGATTGAGTTATAAGAGCCTTAACCTGACCAGAGCCTTAACCTGATCAGTACGTTACTCTACTGATATGGTTTAACTGGATGGTAACTGTAAGCAGGTAGGGTGTGGCTGGAGGAGGAGGGTCACTGGGGGCATGCCTTAGGTGTTTATATTTTGTCCTTGTTGAACAGAGAAGTCTCTCTCTGCTTCCTGCTGCCATGTTACCCTCTACTTTCCTCCTCCACATTCTTCCCCATGATGTTCTGCCTCATCTTGGGCACAGAGCAATGGAGTCAACCATCGAAAGGCTGGGACCTCTGAAGTTGTGAGTGACAAATTTTCCTCCTCTAAAATTGTTCTTCCAAGATCTCTTGGTCACAGCAATGAAGAAGCTGACTAAGACAGTAGTATAGGTTAATATTTGTAAAAAGAACACAGACACTGAGAGCCTTTGTACACCTACACCTGTGTTAGCTGTAGAACACAAAAGCAAAACAGATTTCTAATGCTTTCCTGACAGTCATACTTCTAGGGCCAATAGTGTAACTCAACCTTGATGCTCTCCTCTAAAATTAAGGAGTTCCATTTCTTTCATTGGCTTTTTGGGGTATCAACTCTCTCATGTTGTTATCTATTACAAGTTAGCACCATGGAATGGGTCATAAAAGCACTTCCATGAGGGACAGAATGCATGATTGATATTTGACAATGGACAGCAGTGTTTCCCAAAATTAATTCTGATAAATTTTAAAGTATTCTTCAAAAAGAGGATCAATGGCCAAATATGTTAGGGACCATTAGTCACTCTCTCATCGTCTCCATTGCTCATTACTGGTTCAAGTCAGTATCATGTGTCATGTGGACACTGCAAGGGCCTCCTCTTGAGTTTTCCAGGTTCTGCCTTTGCCCTTTAATATATCTTCTCCACAAGCAACCACAGAAATCTGTTCCAAAAGTATTGCAGAAAACATTACTCCCCTGCTAAAAACCCTTCAGGGGATTCTTCCCCAGCCCTACATATCTTATCTGTCTTCTCTTTGTTCTCATCTTCCATCATCCCCCTCACTCCACCCAAGTCATACTGGCTTCTAACATGGTGAACACTTGCCTCAGGGTCTTTGCACTTGCTATTCTATCTGCCTGAAATGCTTTCCTGCTAGACAACGGCTGGCCTCCCTTCTCCACTTCACTCTTTTTTTTGTTTTGTTTTTTGGTACTGGGGATTGAACCAAGGGGCACTCGACCACTGAGCCACATCCCCAGCCCTATTTTGTATTTTATTTAGAGACAGGATCTCACTGAATTGCTTAGGGCCTCGCTAAGTTGCTGAGGCTGGCTTTGGACTCATGATCCTCCTGCCTCAGTGATCCTCACTCCCAAGTGCTGGGATTACAGGTGTGCGCCACTGCGCCCGGCTTCCACTTCATTCTTACCTCATGTCCATATAGAGTCCTACACCACACTAAGACCAAACTCCCACATCCTCACTCCCTGACCATTTATGCTGTTTTTGTATCATTATGTCACCTGCTGACAACATATTATATATTTCTTATTTGTTCATTGTCTGATTCTCCCCACAAATCATAAACATGAGAAGAGGAACTTTTTCTATTTTATTCTAAAATTCCAACACCTAGAAGAATATCTGACACATTCTAAAATTTCTTATTAAATGACTGAAGAGAACACTAAATTAAAGTTAAATCTTTTTTTTTCAGGTCTTCTCAGAGCCTTTAAAATGCTAACATCAACTGTGACCCCTCCAAGTTGGCATCACCCAAGCCTGTCAGACCCAAGAGCCCGTCACCTGACAAAACATCTTACAGAACAAGCATTCCTGGGATAGTGTTGGGGAACCATCATTAGAGGTAAGACACATAAGGGGTGAAACCATTTTTCTGGTGCTTCCCACAGGGAGAAGGCTCACTTAAGAGAGAGCAAGTCCTCCTTCTGTTATCAAGTAATTCACACAATACAGGAGCAGTACAAATACTAGGAAGAGCTCAGGAAAGCAAACTAATTTTGATGTTTTTTAGTGTAATCATGGGAAGGCAAATTGGTTTGATGCTATCACTGGAAAGTGAACTGTTCCTGCTATGGCCAGTGTGGTCCGGAGGAAGATGCTTGCTTTTATCTTCTGGTCTCCAGCTGCAGCAATGGAATCTAATTACAATAGTCCCATCGGTCATCTCTAAATGGAAATATACTGCTGCAACTATTAGGGTGGAGGGAGAATGACAAAATGCATTTCCTTGCTGGAAAAGAGCCTTACTTTATCCTTTCCCAACCTCTCACAGAATCCACATCTAGTTCCTTTACATATTAATTGTTAACAACAACCTGAGATATCCTTCTAAAGAAATCCTATGTGATTCTTTAAGAAAGAAAGGTCTAAATTTAAAAAAGAAAGTTAATAAAGAGGAACTTATCATTCAAAGGATTATTCAAAAAAATTAACTCCAAATGGAACACATACCACACTGTGGGGCATACTATACACACAAAAGAGCAGGATACCGGAAGGGGGACAGATTCATTCCACTCTCCTGCCAGAGGGCAGAAGCCTTATAGTTGATTCTATTTTAAAGCAATGCTGAGCTGACCTTTCAAAACTCCTCATTGTGAAATTGGGCAGTGACCTGGGGCTGTGACAGAATATATGAGTCCTCTCGGCTTTGAGGACTGCCTTACATATCTAAAAGAAAAACAAAACAAATGTGGTTAGTAGACTCTTATTTCTAGATGGAAATAATTTTATCTGCCTCAATCTGCATTCTTTATGTAAGTGAGCACTTCTGTTCCTAATGCTTTTTAAGATCCTAAAAGGTTCTCTAAATATAAACAGAGCCACACAGGCCTACCAGCTCCTTCCACATCCCTCCCCCACTTCTCCCCAATGTTTCCTCACCTGGTGCACAATAAGGACACTTCAATATAGGGAGTATTCAACTGTCACCCCTTGGGTGTTTGGGGATAGGCATTCATGGTGTGTCATGTGCACAGCACATAACACAATTTCACAAATATTATCTCATTTGATCCTCTTAAGTACTCAGTATAGATCTTACAGAAAAAGAAATTGAGATGGGAGAAATGTAAGGGGACTGACCCAGAGTCACATAGAGCCAATTGTAATCAGTGTGAACTCAAATCTAAGGCTTCTGGCTCCCAATCCAGAAGCCATGGAAGAACATGGAAAAGAATGTTTTTTTCCATTTGCTGAGCCATGGGAAACTGCAAGCACTCGTGTTCTTAACACCATTGTGGCAAGCTGACAACACTGTGCCAGTTTTCTGATGTGTTTTATCCCATCCTGACTTCCAGAATTGTTTCTAATTTCTCCATAAAATGTCCATAAGGAGGCCAACTGAGAACACGGAGCTGCACTGGGATGGCAGTGTTGGCAGCTGCTAGGCTCACTTCACCGCAGTAACTGGCTTGTGCACACCAGCCCCCCAGCCACTGTGATCACATGTTTGCATCAGCACAGTCCCAAGTCAGAGGCTCACGGGAATGCTCTTGATTGTTCAAACCAAATGTTACCCCCACAAATCCTCAGGGTCTGCTGATCAACAGCTCCTGGAACATACGTTTGCTTGGCAGAGGACCCTGCCTATTAACATCCTATGCAAACAGGGCAGTTCTTCCCAAGGGGATTTTCATTGATGTTACCTTGCCAAGGATGTTCATGCCCCTACTTCCTGCAGTCAAGTGACATTGTCACCCATCCAACTCACCCCTTCCCAATGAGTGCAATAAATCACATTCTATGCCCTTGTTCTCAAACAAAGGGGATCTTCTCTGCTTCCCTCTCTACCTTCTCTATTTCAGGCCAGTCCTTTTCGAATTTTCAACATAATCTCAAGGTTTCTTCATAGTTCAGCAGAGTTCTTTTCCTAAGATCTCAAGAAAAATAAAAGTTAAGTCCTTTGTGACATGCACACTAGAAAACACGCTCCAGAGGCTGAGATAGGAGGATCATAAATTCAAAGTCAGCCTTAGCAAATTAGCAAGGCCCTAGGCAACTTGGTGAGATCCTGTCTCAAAACAAAACAAAAAAAAGACTGGGGATGTTGTTCAGTGGTTAAGTACCTCTGGGTCCAATACCCAGTACCAAAAAAACCCAAAAAAACAAAACCAAGGAAAGATGACACTTCACAATTTGGTAGAGATAGATACCACTTACAATTGTTAGGTGATTAAAAATATTGAGAGCAGTCATTTTTCTGGAAAACTAGACTATTAGTAACAACATAAAACCCCTTATGGTTATTCTATTTCTATGGAAAACCAGAGTTGACTTAAGTCATTGTGGGTTGAAATGTCTTTTCTAGGCACAAACCACTGTATGACTTTCCCATTACAAACTTTATTCCAAGTTAAAAATTGCCCCAAACTGGGTGGCGTTAACATTAACTATCTTATGGTTCTAGAGGCTGAAAGTCTGAAGTTCAGGTGTCAACATAGCCAAGCCCCCTCTGCAGTCCTGGACAATGCTTCCTTGCCTTTTCCTGCTTCTTATGGTACCATCAATTCTCAGTGCTCCTTGGCTTCCTATGTCACTATGTCCCTTGTCACCTGTCACTAAAACTTCTGTTTCTATGCCACATGGCATTCTCCCTGTGTGCCTGTGTTCAAACTACCCTCTTCTTAAAAGGACACAAGCCATATTAGGGCCCACCCTAATGACCTTATTGTAACTTGAGTGTATCTGCAAATACTCTATTTCCAAACAAGGTCACATTCATATTTACTGGGGTATAGGACTCCAATATATCTTTGGGACACATGAGTAAACACAAAACACCCTTCTTCCTAGAGAACTGATTTATGTGAAATGAACCATATTTGATCATGCTTTAGAATAATTATTACATTTTATTAGCATTTGTCCTATAATCATTCTCCCTCAGATCTCCCAAATGAGATGTGTAGATACTTCAGATCTCAGATAGATATTGAGATAGTAAATGGCACAATTCTTGTAACCACATGAGATTGAGCCTTTTACACTTCTTCCAATATTAGAATAGAAAAAAGGACCACAAATGAAACAATCCCATAACTTTCCTTTTCTTCTTTAACTCATTCCTCCTTCTTCACTGCAACCTTCACATATCAAAGTCATATGTAATAACACCAAAAGTTACGGTTGAAAATTAGGTCTGTAACACAAATTGTTCTTCTCACTATCCTATTACTGACAGAGAAAAGGATCAGGTCCATAATTATAAATTCTCCAAGACCATCAAAAGGAAAAGAAAGTCAGAAAGTCAGTCTATGCTAACTTTTTTTTTTTTTTTGTGGTGCTGGGGATTGAACCCAGGGCCTTGTGCATGTGAGGTAAGCATTCTACCAACTGAGCTATATCCCCAGCTCCCAAAATTCTTATATTTTCAGTTATTAGGGGTCCCAGAGCTGCTTATGTCTCCTCTCATGTCAACAGGATAATACTGAGCAAAACAAAAAACAAAACAAAACAAAACAAAAAAATGCACACCAGGAGATAGCTCATGAATTAGCCCATCTCTTCTTTGTCTACACAATGGCTGACAACCAAATCAATTCTTTTTCACCACAATTAACCAAACTAACAAGTTCTCCACATTTACTTGAGGATAAAAATGGTAGTCTAAGATTTTATTTCCATTTGGTCTCTGGATCAAATAGCAAAAGATAATGAAAGGCTTCACGTTGAAGTCAAAACACAGTCTTTCACATCCTAAAGGTTAAATAATGTCAAAGTTGTCCAAAGAATTTTTTTTTCTCTATGGAATAAAAATGTTTTGTTTTTTCAGAAGACAAAGGTTACTTTCCTCTCTAATACAGTGAAGAGTAAAATTTTAAGAACACTGGTGCCTGAAACTTTTACATAAAAATAAAGAAATTAGAACACCTCTCTAGAGCAAGTTCTACAACTGTTGCTTATATCTACAAACCTCTGTCTCCTGTTTTTGCACTTAATTTTTATGTGTCTCTTCCAAATTCTTATGTCTCATCTTTCTGATATCTTTTATCCTTACATAGGAGACATCACTCCCATTTTACATCTTGCATCTAGCTATACTATAGAAGAAAAGTTACTTCATTATTTTCATATTATTGTTTAATAATGTCTTTGTTATTAATTTTTTAAAAATCAAGAACTTCAAAAATATTTTCTAAATACTTTTAAAAAATCCTTAAGTTGCTTTCACATCAGATGATCTTTTGTTGATTCCCTACCCTCTGTCAAACATGGGCCACTGGTCCTAAAAAAAAGATTCCCTATGCTCTGTATAGACAAACACTTCCAAAAAAGTTACCGGAAAACCAAACATCTTCAACATTTGAGTACTTTGTCGTATAAACTAAATGTGCATGACCTTTTCTTAAAATTTGATTTTTGCATTCTTAGGAATATTGTAAATTTTTCAAGGATCTGTAAGTATTTTATTGGTTTTAACATTTAAATGTCATTTTTAAATGACTGATCTTAACAAAACACTAAAAACTCTGGTGAGAAAACAGCTTCCTTTAAGGGGTCTTCAGATACTCCGTATGTAAATTACATAATCAATTATTGACTGCCACAGTATAAAATAAAAATGTAATTGAAAATAATCTGAAAATCATAAGGTATTATTTATTTGCTATTGTGTATGTGCAAAATCCGACTTTTGTGCCAGGTCATTGTTTTAAAGCTCCTAAATTGTGCTCCGTGGGATAAAGGCTAGAGGCATAGTAACAGGTGTTACTGTATGTTAAACATATAGAACTCACAAAAGAAACAGGATCTTTTCACTTTCAAATTGTTGGAATTAAGCAAAAATTTATAACCCTCACATTTTGCACTAATCTGTTGCTCTCAAGTTACTTCAAACGTGCTAATTATTTCATTTTTGGATTGTTTGCCGATTTTCTTAAAAAGTCAAATGTTGGAGCTGTTTATTTTTCCACTGAATTAATTACTTCTAACAGTGTTTGATTCCTCTGTGTACTCATTTTTGTGGGTTACTTTAACTCAAGTGCATAACACATCTCTTAAGCTTTTGATGGTGATCTATGAATCTACTCATTCTGTAAACATTCAACAGATATTGTCTTCCTGCCATCTATCAGACACTGTTTTATGTACTCAGGATGCAACAATTATAAGATCCCTGCCTCCTGGAGTACATATTGCTAGCATGAGGAGAAAGATAACAAACAATAAACACACTAGAGTAAATCAGGTCGTTTATTAGAAGATGATCTATGCTAAGAAAAAAGAGTAAAGTAAGGGGGTTCAAAGTAGGGAGGGTATTAGTAGAAGTAATAATTAGAGCATTCAGGTAGGGTTGATTGAGATGAGATTTAGATAATAAGTTAGAGGAGGTGAGAGACATCCAAAAGGAGATTCAGAGTAAGATTTCTCCAGGAAGAGGGGACAGAAAAAATTTCACCAGTCAGTATCACATGAGGCATATTATGGGAACAGTAAGGAGGCCAGTGTAGTTGGAACAGAGTAATAAAAGAGAGGTGCAAAAGAGGAACCCAAAATGGTAACAAGGGGTCAGATAACGTGAAGCCCTGTAGACATCGCTAAGGACCTTGGCTTTTACCCTGAGTATGATGAGGAGTCACTGAAGGGATGTGAGCAGAGAAGGAATTGAGCTGACTTCATTTCCAGAGATTGTTCCAGCTACTATGCTGAGGATAGATTCTAGAAGGACAAAGGCAGAAACGGACACCAAGTGGGGGCTGCTTCAGTAATTCAGGTGGTTCAGATGGGGATGGGGATGGTAAGAAGTGGTCAGATTCTGGTTATAATTTGAGTTAAAGGCACAAGGTCTTTCTGGTGTGGACTGAGAGAGAAAAGAGAAGAGGGGAAAGACGAATTTTCCATTGACTATTTTTCAATTGGTGCTTTACAAATATACATAAAGGTAGAATTCACTGTGGTGTATATACACACATAGCATAATTTTATTAATTTCATTCTGCAGTTCCTCTCTTTTCCTATCCCTAATCCCTCTCCCCTTTCTCTTCCTCTACTCCACTAATCTCCCTTCTGTTTCCATGGGGATCTACCCATACCACATTCTTTTTCTTATTTTTCTCTAGCTTCAACATATGAGAGAAGACATTCAACTTTTGACTTTCTGAGTCTGAGTTATTTCACTTTGCACAATGTCCTCCAGTTTCATTCATTTACTAGCAAATGACAAAATTTGATTTTTCTTTATGGTGGAGTAAAACTCCATTGTGTAGAAACACAACATTATCTTTAGTATTTCATCCACTGACAGGCATCTGGACTGATACCATAACTTAGCTACCATGAATTTCACTACTGTAAACATTGATGTATCTGTATCACTACAGTATGATGATTTTAGTACTTTTGTATAAATACCAATGAGTGGGCTAAGTGGGTCAAATGGTGGTTTCATTCTTAGTCTTTTGAGTAATCTTGAATGGAGATAATTTAATGTTAATGACTTAACCAAGTAGGAAAAAGGGTGAAAATAGAACTTTAAAGTATTATGAGAACAAAGCTTCTGAAAACAAAACAAGCATCCGAAAACAAAAACAAAACAAAACAAACAAACAAATCCACCACCTCTAGGGCAGGGGGAGCAAAGATACAGGATTTTAATTACCAAATAAACTCAAAGAAAGGAACTGCAAAGCTGAAGGTTTCACTTCTGAAAAGCAAGTGTTGCTTGTCTGGGTTGAGGAACTAAGAAAGGATCTGATCTTTTCTAAAAAGAAGGCACTAGCTATCTGGTGTTTGGTACAGTGAAAAAGCTACACGAGACAGTGTATTCAGTTCCTAGAACTGCCATACAAATTATCACAAACTTCGTGGCTTAAAATGACAGAAAGTTATCCTAGCACACTCAGGAACTAGAAGTCTGAAATCAAGGTTCCAGGAGGGCCACACTCTGTCCTGTGACTCTCCCCTAGTTTCAGCAATCTTTGGCAATCTTTGGTGTTTTTTGGCTGATGATACTTCACTTCAATCTCTGCCTCTGACTTCACATAGCCTTCTTATAAGACACCAGTGTTAGATTAGGGTCAAACCTAACCAGTATGGCTCCATTTTTAACTAATTTCAATTGCAGGACCATACATATCTCCAAATGGTGTCATATTCTAAGGATCTGGGGGAACATGACTTTTTAGGGGGCCACCATTCAATGCACACAGGTAGGTTATGAAGCTGTGAGAAAAATTGCAAACTGAAAGGTTTCACTGCAACAAGTGAATTTCTTTTTTCACTCTAGAAGGTATGCACTCAGAAGAACTGCATGTAGACAAGAAACCTGTGGGAAGCAAAAGAGAAAGAATAAGCCCCCTCCTCCTCCCCCAGCTTCTCAGTCTCTCTGTACTCTCTCCTACTGGCAGAACCTAACATAGAGTCATCTCAGAAATCTAGATTGCAGGATTACAAACAGAATATAGAAGGGTAGCTTTGCAGCTAAAAGACAATATCTTAATTAGCACAGGAAGGTAGTAATGAGCTGTGTCAAAAGTTGCTGATAAGTAAAGGAAAATGAGAATTGAGAATTCTCTCGATTTAGCTTCAATTCTGTGATAAATAAATTGAACTGCTGTTCTAGGGATTTTTGTCAGACCAGCGAGATATTTCAGCACTTTGGCCAGCTCCTTTTCAATGGTACTTGGCCAACTCTGACTCAGAACAATCAGGAGCCACTCCATACAAGCCACAATCAACAAAATGCTTTTAGTGCTACAGCCACTACACAACCTGATTTTACACTTTTATGTTTATTTTATTCAGATATTTGCAAAAGAGTTAAATTAGTCTTGGAAACAGACATATTCCTGGGACCTTCTACAGACTGCACAGAAAGTCCATCAGGCAAAAACAGGCAGTAGTCCTGCAATCAAATGAAAATTCAGCTCCCTTCCTCTTTATTCCACTCTTGTACTTAAGTAAGAAGACCATGGGCAATTGAAAACGGTGGTTAAGACTTCTTAGTCTGTTTCTGTGGAGGGTGATAGAAGCAAGTAAAACCAGTAGAAAAAAATGGTTCTGATTAATCTGAGACCAACTCAATCCACATTTTAGAGTTCTAGATGCATCCTGATACCTATTGATTTTTCTGTTACCCCTTTATTTTAAATTTATAAAAAGATGCTAATGTTCTGAATATTTAAAAATACATAATGTAAAATAGAAACAGAGGAGACACTGTAAAAACAGCATCCAACCATAAATGAAGAAGCTTGAATTACAAGATTATGTGTCACTAATTAGTTATGTAGCTTCACTGAAGGGTTTAATAGCTTTTGATCTTTTTTTTCATATATTAAGACAGCTGGCATAAAATATCTCATAAAAAGATGGAGACTTTTGACTTGTATTACCTAACTACCAAAACTAGTATGTATGGTGTCAGTTATTGGGCATTACTATGAATTTTTATTGTGGAAATTAGTTTGAGATTTTATTAAATATCTAAATTACTACTTTGTTGGTCCATAAAAACATCTGAATTTTCACAGAAAAGTAACTGCATTAAAAAATTTCATAAGCTAATAGGGAATTAAAACATTAAAAGTCAAAAATTCAGTTGTCTACCATTGTACTTGTTATTCATTTAAAATTAGCCAGTTGTATCTAAAATAAATAGTAAAACAGAATCAGAAAGCACCTAGATAAAGAGGATAACAATATCAAGAATGAACATCAATAAATCAATGTTTGACAGCCCATGAATCTAATTTAGCTCTATAAGGAATTATGGAGTCCTGATTTCCTTATGCTGAGTTTTTATGTGCCCAGAAATTTCATGTTTTACATTTATCATCCATTTCTCAGAGTGAGAAACCATCCAGAACAGCTTTTATACTGTGCTAAGTGCAGACTATGTGGAGAAATTCATGCAATCTGAATTCTACTAGAATGTATATCTGCCCAAGCAAAACTGAGAGAGGAACAGTAACTGTGTATATTTTTCAATGTCTTATTTGGGAATAGTATGCTATTTGCTGATAAATATAAAAATAGAAAATCACTTAATTTGGTAAAACTTGAAAATAATATAAAGAAGGAACAAAAAGGACTTCTGGGTAGATTTCATTTGGGGTGTGTGTGTGTGTGTGTGTGTGTTTTCAAAGAAACCTTTTCCATTTGGTGCTAATTATCAACAGTCATTGTAAAGTTAAAATAGAAGTTTATTCTAATTTTAAATTTGAAGCAGAAAAATATTTTCTTTAAAATTACATTTAGAGAAATTGTTTGCAATGATCCATTCATTTTAATTTTCTTATACAGAACAAAAATATTACCTTCAGGCTCTTTTACACTAAAGGAGAGACAATGAATGGTCTTATTGCCCTTTGACTACATAGATCTCTTCAAAATATGTTGAGTTAATTTTTCCACCATTTTTATTGGACTAACACTTTTAATTACTATGAATTAACAGACCTCAACTTTAATGTCTTAACACTTGACTGTAGAGTAAACAGTTGCCTCTGTGTCACCAACAATCCAATCTTTCAAACTGTTCAATGGCTTGCAAAGATTTCTCCTAGTGCTCTGTTTCTCAAAAAGTAGTCTGTGATTGGCATTTTCTGGCAACTTGTTAGAGATGCAGAATTTCAGGCCCTTCACCCCATCAGATCTATTGAATCCGAATCTGCATTTTTAACAAGATTCTCAGATGATTTGTATGTAACAGTAAAATTTGAGAAGCACTGCCCAAAAGTACCAACACTCATACATTTATTTGTATTCTACTATAGCTCCTTCAGTAGGAAACAAAAGAATAATTACATTGATCTTGAATTGTAGCTCAGTAAGCTTATAGCAATGTGCCGTGCAATTCATGAAGAAAAATGGACAAAGAACTGCTTAACTTAGCCATCTGAAAATGAAGATGAATAACTATTGAATATCTGTACAATATATCTGTTCCATATAAACAGAATATAGCCCAGATTTCCAGGACAGTTCTAGTTTATATCTGATATCCTTGCAGAACAGTTAATAATAACTACCACCTTTCCAACTAAAACGAGTACTCATTTTGACAATAAATTATATTATCACACTAATTATAATCTACTACAAGACTGATCCATGACAATGTCCCCCAAAGATTTATTTTTAATAATACATGATACTGGCCTTCACTAGTTTGCAAATTCTGCTTGTTTGACATTGAGGAGCTGGACAGAGACTCTCCACTGTTAACAGTAGGTTACCACTTTCCATTTCACAGAAGAAAAACAAAGTGATAGTTATAATCTCACTTTAGCCTTTTACTCACTGATTTTTCCTCATATCGCTAGTATTTGGTATGACTTATTTCTGCTAGAATCTGACATAGGTCCGATTTAGAACAAAAATACATTCTTATTTACTTTAAACTGAATACAATTATCCCCCTGCATCTGTGGGTTCTGCATCCTCAGATTCAGCAAACTGAAGATGGAAAATATTGGGGAAAATGCAGATAGAGTCAAAAAGCAAAACGAATATTTCATGCATTGAGTGCTAGCCCAAGCTCACCTGAATGAAATTATGTGAAGTTTACCTAACTGCAGCTTTCCACCATTTCACAGATCCTCCATTATCTCTCCAGCCCTCCTTGTTTGAATTGTTCACTTTGAGTCCTGTTCATGTACTGTGTAGTTAGGCTACAGTGGTCGTGTCCATACTAAACATGCTCAGGCTTTTTCTTGCCATGATTCCCTACACAATACATTCTAACAACTATTTACATGTAATTTCCATTGTATTATGTATTGTAAGTGTTATAAGTAATCAAAAGATTATTTAAAGTATATAGGAGGATATGGGGAGGTCATATGCCATTTTATATAAGGAACTTGAGAATCCTTGGATTTTGATATCCAAAGGGGATCTGGAACACATACTTAATGAACACCAAGGGGCAACATGTTCATGATGTTACAAAAAGAGCACCATGACTTTCAGCTAAAAGAACTGTTTACAGAATTGCAGTTTATACCATTCAATAAATCTTCTATCGATACATGCTAAATGAACAATAGGCACACTATACACCAAAAGCCTAGATAAAAATAAAAATTTAAGAATAGAACTTTAAAAAGTCTAGGTAAAAGAAAATGGACACCATCATTCAGTGGTAAGCCTGTGGAAGCCAAGGAAAATTGGAAGGCAGCTATTTTCTAAGTTGACAGGAAGTCAGGAAGAAATTGCCATTCATTGGCTGTGGGGCAAAGTATAATGAAATCAAAACATTGAGTGTCCCATGGACTAGCTCCTTTGGAGTCGATTCTTTCCACTTCATCAGAGGAGGGCAGTCCATTAGGAGAAGCTAGAGTTCATTCCAGAAGCATGAGAGGAATCAGAAGAACAACCTGTTCCTGAAGATAAGGATAGAGGGGCCAATGGCAGGGGAGCATAGAATCCTAGCTGAAAAATGAATCTAAAATATGTGAGAAGAGCAAGTAGGAGTAGCAACACATTAAAAAGTTTTTAAACAATTTAAAGGTTTAATTTACATACAGTAAAATTACTCTGTGTGGTATGTAGTTCTGAATTTTGATTCAACATACCAAAATCAAGATAGAGAACTATTCTATTCTCTCCTAGATACCCCAAGCTCATCTGCAGTCAATCCTTCCCCTGATTCCAGCCTCTAGAAACCATTTATTATCATTTTCAGAATGTCATATAAATATAATCATATGGTTTGTAGCTTTTGTGTCTGGCTTCTTTTCACTTAGTGTTTTGTTGTTGTTGTTGTTGTTTGTTTGTTTTTTTGCAGTGCTGGGTATTGAACCCAGGGCCTTGTGCTTGCAAGGCAAGCACTCTACCAACTGAGCTATATCCCCAGTCCTGACTTGTTTTGCTTAGAATAATGTACTTGAGATTCATCCTTGCTACATTAATCAATTGTTTGTTTGTTCTATTATTCAATAGTGTTTTATTGTATGGATAAACCACAATTTATTTCTCCATTCACTAGTGAAAAGCATTCTGATTGTTTTCATCTTTTGGAGCTCTGAATAAAGCCCTATAAACATTAACATAAGGTTTTTGTGAGGACACAAGTTTTTATTTCACTTGGATAAATATGTATAATGGGAATTCCTGGGCCATATGGCGAACAGATGTTAAAATTTATAATAAACTGCCAAACTATTTTCAATACTACCGTTTTGCATTCCCACTAGCCATGTATAAAAGTTCCAAGAATTTCACATCTTCACTGGCACTTGGTATTGCCAGTATGTTTTTAAATTTTAGTTATTCTAGTGGGTGTTGACCTTGATCCATACTCATTTAAATTTTCTCTGAAGAAAACATCATACAATAAACTGTCATCTGTATATGCTACATGGACAATAGGCACACTTGTAGTTTAAACTTGTGTTTCCATAATAAGAAATAATATTGAGTGTCTTATCTTGTGCTTATTTACCATCTATATATCTTCTTTGGTCAAGTCTGTTCAAATATTTTGCCCATTTTTTAATGGGTGGTTCATTATCTAATAATGAATTTAGGGTGTTATTTACATATTATGCATACAAGTCCCTTTTTGGATAACTGGTTTGTTTGTTTGTTTGTTTGTTTGTTTTGTGGTACTGGGGATTAAACCCAGGGCTTTGTGCTTACAAGGCACTCTACTGACTAAGCTATATCCCCAGCCCTTGGATAACTGTTTTGTAAATATTTTCTCCCAGTTCATATCTTGTCTTTTCATTCTCTTAAAAGGGTATGATAGAAGTTCTGACTCTTAAAAATCTTTTTCTTTTCTAAAGTTATTGTGTTTTTTATGCCTTTATTTTATTTATTTATTTTTATGTGGTGCTGAGGATCAAACCCAGTGCCTCACACATGCTAGGCAAGCATTCTACCACTGAGCTGCCTGACGGTCCCAAATTCTGACTTTTGATGAAGTTAAATTTATAAGTTTTTCTTTTATGGGCCATACTTTTGACGTCTTATCTAAGGAATCTTTTCTTAACCCCCCCAAACAAGTATTTTCTTCTGTATGTCCTTCCAGAAATTTTTATAGTTTTTAATTTTACAATTAGGCTTATGATCTATTTGGAATTAATTTTCACATATCATGTAAGGTATGGATCAAGATACTGGTTTTGTTTTGTTTTGTTTTGTTCTGTGTGTATATGTGTGCTTAGATAGGCAAGTTTTGTGTACCAATTGCTAAAAAGACTATTTTTTCTCCATTGAATTATCTTTGAGCCTTTTTCAAAAATTAGCTGACTATACATATGTGGGTCTATTTCTAGAATCTTTACTCTTATGTATTCCTCTATGAGTCCATCTTTTTGCCAATATGACAATGTCTTGATTTCTGTAGCTTTAGGTAAGTCTTGAAATCTGGCAGGATGAATCTTCCAACTTCCTTCTTTTCCAAAATTGTTCTAAATTTTTCTGACTAATCTACCCCTTTGTCTTTGCATATACCTTTTAAAGTCAACTTGTTGCTTTATATTTAAAAAAAAATCTAGCTGGGATTTTGATTGAAATGCACTGAATTAATAAAGTAAAGGGAAACGGACATCTCTACTATATTGGGTGTATCAATCCTTGAATACAGTGTAAATCTCCATTTATTCAACACAAAGATACTGCAAATGCTTTGATAGATTTATAACTATTGCTTTTTGTGCCATTGTATGCATATGATATGATTTTCTTAAATTTGAATGCCCAACTGTCCATCAATAGTATATAAGAAAATTACCTTTTGTATATTAGTTTTAGTAGCTTTTGTGTGTGTTCTTTGGAAATTTCCATGTAGATAGCTATATTGTCAATTAACAAAAGCAGTTCTATTGTTCTGTTTCTTCCTTTCCAATCTGCATATCTTTTATTGCCTTTTCTTTCTTTTTTCTTTTTTTTCTTTTTCTTTTTGCAGTACTGGGGATTGAACTCAGGAGTGCTCTCCCACTGAGCTGAGACAGAGTCTCAACAAGTTGCTGAGGCTAGCCACAAACTTGTGATCCTCCTGCCTCAGTCTTCCTGGTAGCTGGGATTGCAGGTGTGCACCACCTCACCTGTTTTTTTCTTGCTTTATTGTACGGACTGTGACTTCTAATATGATTTTGAATAGGAATGGATAAAGTAGAAATCTTTTGATTTATTCCCTTAAAGAAAAAGAAACCTTTTCTCACTATCATAGCCATGAATGTTTTGCAGTTATCTTTAATAAGAAAACTCTTTCATTTTATTTGCCTGATAGTCTTTTTTTGTCCTACAAGTCATAAATAGATGCTAAATTTACCAAATTCTTTTTCTTAATCTATTAGCTTGTTATGATAAATTACACTGGTTGATTTTTCAGATGTTGAAACAGCTTTGCATTCCTGGGATAAACTTACTTATAATATATTATTCTTTTTTATAAATTTCTGTATTGGATTTTCTAACATTTTATTGAGGGTATTTTTGTCTATTCTGTGATGGATATTGTTCTGGGATTCTTTCTCCTCTCCTACTTTTCTTCCTCCTTTTCTTCCTCCTCATTGTAATGCCTTTGGTTTTAATATTAGGGTAATATTGGCCTTATAAAATGAGTTGAAAAGTATATCCTTCTTTGCTATATTCTAGAAGAGCTTCTATAAAAATAGGTATTATTTTAACCCTAAATACTTAGTATAATTCACCATAAACACACATTAAAACTTAATTGTACCAATCTCATAGAATTGTGAGGATTAAATTATGTAATGTACATAACTAGTGTAGGTATCCTAACAAAGCAGCTAGGTAGTCAATAAATATTTGCTATTATTATAGCCTATGAATCTAAGCTAATTACAGGTAGTTAGCATACTACTAGCAAATCATATACATACCCAGTGAAGTCACAGGCTGTTTTTATATGCCACAGGTTGATATGCAAACTCACCTAGGTTGCACAGAAGTGGCAATGATGAAAATCCCAGAGATTAAACAGGATCAGAAAAAAGAGAACTCAGGTTTCTTTGAAACAACCATCATACAAATATTTAGGACACATAGGAAAAGGGCATTGCTATTTTAAGAGAGTTTTAGCTTTATACTCCATAAAATTCTCTGGTTTATAATTGTTCTTTAAATTTCTACATGCTCAAGAAAAATGTGGTGCCATTTACTAGAGTCATTACATTAGGAATGAATCAGATATAGGTGAATAACATAACACAATTCCTCTCTTTGCCCATCTTGCATTTCAGTGACTACAAAATGGAATGAGAACTAAATAAAGAATGGTAAATAATGAATCAAAGGTGCTGTCATTTTGGAAATCCATTAAACAACATGCTGAATATTTCAGCAGCTTTAATGATGCATTATTACATACTCCATAGTTTTTTCACACATCCCTGTATGGTTTTACAGATTGACATTATAACAGAATGGGGAAGGGAGCAGTGACGCATACCAGGTGCTGTAACAAAAAGCATTTGTGTAAATGTCTAATAGAATATTAATGACGCAAAGTAATGAAAAACAAAATCTAGCTCTTCCAAATGTTAAGGCTTCCACTGGGTATGAGCAGACAGGGTTTGAGCCTTGGCAGTTCTAAGCTGGTGCTCATCCCAGAAGCACATCAATGAGAGACTGCTAAAGTCAGGGTCATGTTTTCTGTTTGATTAATAATGAATGCTTATTGAACACCTCTCAGCAAGCCTCCAGTAAACCAAATAAGTCTCATAATGCTCTCACATAGCCCATAGAATACTCATGTTCCCTTGGTATGAGAACAGAACCTGGGTTTTTAAGTCTGACAGACATAGATTCACTGGTTTAAATTCTATGACCTTGAACAGGTAACATATGCTCTCTGAGATTCAGTCTTTTCATCTTTAAAATGGTGATTCCTTCTCTGATATTGATGTGGATTGTGCCAGGCTCTGCATTACCTCCTGAGTCCACAAGGGTGAAACTTCCAGAATCCAGACAAGGAAATGAACATTCGCGAAATAGAACAGGATTGCTGCTATTGGACAGGAGAAAGGGCTTCAGGGACACATAGGAAAGGTGCCTAAAATGAACCTGACAAAACAAGGGAAGACTTCCCTCAGGAAACTCCCTTCAGATGAGTTGTGAAGGTTTTGTGGGAATTAGCAAGGTGAGCTGTGGGTAGAGTCTCTAGGAGGGCAGAAGGACCAGAGGAGGTGGGAGGGCATGGTGCCCTCAGGACTTTAAAGGGTTCCTTCCCTATGGCTCTCTGTGAAGAGGGAGCCTTCAGTGGCTTTCAGCATGAGAACAGACATGGTGTTTTGGGTTTTACTAAGGTTTACTCAGGGGGGATAATAGTTTGCAAAGGGACAAAACTAAAGGTCAGAGGCCTAACAAGATATGCTTCTCAGGATGCCACTGTGTTATTCCAAGTGAGAGGCGGTGGTGACCGGACTGAGGCTGTGATAGAAACTAAATAGCAATTGCCCAAAACCATAGCCAGCAGGTGCTGGGAACCCTATAAATGTGAGTTGTCTTCTTTCTTCTTCCCTTTTTTTCTGTACTATTGTTTTAAAAGGAATACTCCAAATGTCCCAGTAGCCATATGGTAAAACTTCTCTCCAGTGGATACATTTACAAAGAAACATCCTTTTCATACATTCACAGGGAAAATATACATTCTATTTTGCCTCTTCTTTTGACCACATAGGATGAGATTTCTAATAAATGTTGATGCAAATGCAATTTCATTGTAACAAAATTGTTGATCTTAGTTAATCTTAGCATAATGTACACTCCATGAAAACAGGGAGTATGTCTGATTTGAGGTTCCACCTCCAGCAAGTGTGGCAGGCTGAGCACTTAACAAAGACCTAATAAGCACTTGTGACTAAAGTACCCAGGGGTAAATGTCCTCACAGAATAAATAAAGAAAAGGGTTTCATCTCTCTGAAGTAATGGAAACTGATTCCTCCAAACTGGTAACTCTATTTCAAGACGGTCCCTGCCCAAAGTCACTATACTTTAATTTGAAATTAATCTTTCTAAATGTGTGGTTCTGATAAACATAATTTCTGCTAAACTTGTGTCGGAACTGTTGCATCTGACCTTCAAGGATTCCCACCCACCCTTCAACTCAGTCACCTACCATGGTCCATGTTGGTCTTCATATGACGGGTCTCCCAGATTAACAAGTTCACTTGTGGCTTTCCAAGTGCCCCAGACATTTGTCACCTCTGCACACTCACTCCCAAAAAAACCCTCCCTCTTCTTCAAACGCCCTGCATCTCCCTGCCTCAACCTGATAAAATCTGCCTACCCTTCAAGAGGCATCTCAAAAAACATTGCTTTTGAAGGTTTTCTTTATTCCTTAAGTGGTTCTCAACTGGGGGTGATTCCCCATCTCACTGATTACCCATCTTGCCCCCACCCCTATACTGGGAACATGTGGCAGTGTTTGGAAACATCTTAGGTTGTGACAACTAGAGAGGAAAACACTACTGGCATCTAGTAGGTAGAGTCCAGGGATGCTGTTGACCATCCTGCAATGCACAGGACAGGTTCCTCACAACAAAGATTTATTGGATCTCAAACATCTGGAGTACTAAGGTTAAGAAACATTACCTTAATCAATGTCCTACCTCAGCCTTCAAACTCCCATGGAATTCTGGACCGCTTGTTCTGAACTCCTGCTGTTTTACTGATGTATTACCTTGTCTGAGCCCTCCCTCCAGGGTCTGTATGCTTCTTGAGATCATAGGCTGTATTCCACCTCTTATTTTTCCTAATGGGCCTGCCATATCCCTTGTACTGGGAGTGAAAAGTTCATTGACTGAAATTGTGAAATTTCTTTTTCATTCATTAGGCTCTTTTAATTAAATACTCATGTCTGTTTTCTCCTATAAGAATAGAAGATAGGCATGATCTTTTGTCCACCTACCCTTTAAAATTTTAAAGGCTATTATTAAATCAGATTACCTGTCTGTCTTCCTATTTCCAGATAAATTCCAGTACCTTTTATGATCCCATAGGAAAGGGTGCCCTTTAAGGACAATCACTGGTGCTAAATTGAATAAAATGTAGGCTTTTCTAAAAAATGGTTTTTTAGTTGTAGATGGACACAATTCCTTTATTTTATTTATCTTTATGTGGTGCTGAGAATCAAACCAGGGCCTCACATGTGCTAGGCAAGGCCTCTACCACTGAACTACAACCCAGCCTGAATTAAATGTAGGTTTTTTTTTTTTTAATTTTTTGGTTGTCAATGGACCTTTATTTTATTTATTTATATTTGGTGCTGAGAATTGAACCCAGTGCCTCATGCATGCTAGGCAAGCACTCTTCCACTGAGCTACAACCCTAGCCCCTAAATGTAGTTTTGATGCTAGTTTTCATTACATACTATGAAGCCTGCATTTACTTCATTTAGCATATAAGCATTTACTTCATGTAGCTTATTAGTTAATAAACAAATAAATAGCTAAGCTTGACCTCCAGTAGACTGCAAAGCAGCTTTACATGATTGAGGACTACAAAGTAAATGCCATTGATTATCTAAAGCTCCTTTTTTTCCTATTATCCTAATATTTGACAAAACCAATAAACATTTGCTAATTTTGTAGCTAACTGACATTATAAATGTCCACTAAATGTTTTACAAGTAAAATACTATGGCCAATTTGCTGACAGCTCTGTACATTCAAGACTTTAAGCACATTTAAAAAATTCAAATAGGAGCCAGAATGTACATATGACCACCAACTCCCAATTTTATGACTTCTCAGGAATAAGAAAGCTGTTAACCAAGGGAATACAACACATAGGCACACATTATTCTTAGAATTAAATTTAAAATTTTAAATGAGAAATTTAACTTAGGTAAAAAGAAGGAAATGTTTGTATGAAAAGAAAATGTGATAAAAATCCCTCTCACCATGTGCATGCACAAATATGTAATCCCACTGTTATGTATAATTATAATATACTAGTAAAAAGGGCAAAATACAATAATGAATAAATATTTAAGAAAAAATTTAACAAAAGAAGTGCAAGACCTGAATATTGATTTTTTTAAAAAAAGGTAAAGTCAGCTGAACTACCTTGATTACAAGCCCAATGGCCTTTAAGTTAAGATCAAGCACAACGGTTGACCTGAGAAAACAAAATACCTAAAAGCTAGACATCCACAGTGACAACTAATATGAAAGAGTGCTTTGTGTTGTCCTATGTCAGCCAGAACAAAAATCAGCAGTTGGTTTTCCTGCAAGGAAGGAAGAAATCCCTGCAGGCAGAAAAGCATAATGCGACCAGAAGTCCCTGGGAAGATGTTTAACTCTGTCATGGTTGCAATGTAAAGATGTCATGACTCAGCAGTACCAGCAAGAAGAAATGAGGACAAGATTTACACACCCTCTCTCCACATGTGCTTGTAAACAAAAGAAAATACTAACATGGCAATTAGGAGGTCTTCTGGAAGTTACTTTAAAACATTAGGAGTCTCAAGAGCTTAGGTCCACATTTTACTGCACTTTAATTTTTAAACAAAGACAGCTCATTCTCTGATTTTTAAGTTTCATGATACTCAATTTTGAGATCATATAGTAGCTAAATTTTTTCCAGCACAGTATATCAGGTATAATATGAACTGTCATTTCCATCTTATCTAAGAGCCTTATTAAATGGAATATGATTCTATGTCAAATGTCTGAAAAGGTAATCAACAAAGCAACCAATATGGTAATAATAAGTTAGTGATATATAATGTGGTAATAATAAAGGAGTGCATGATACCTCCAATTGGTAGCAAATATATTAGCTATCCATTGGAAAATCTTGGCCTGGATTTATAAGTCTCCACTTTAATATCATTAATTGCTGTCATTCCTCTTCAGGCTTGCTAGAAAGTGGATGTTAACCTTTATAGGTTTTATTTTTGTTTGTTTGTTTGTTTTTGTTTTTTTTGTTGTTGTTGTTTTTGCTTTGCCTTACTATCTTTGAATATAATTAAAACTTCATGTACACAAACATTCATATCCCAAAAGGCACCACAATCACTATACATTCACAGTGATGAATGTTTGGGAAAACAATTAACTATAATGTATTTATCAATTCATGAGGAGGGCTCTACCTCTGCAAGAACATCACTGCAGGTGCAGATAAGGAGTGGGATGTCCTTATCAATTCTCCCGGTCTAGATATAAAGGCAAACTGAGCTGCACCTATTATTCAGTCCTAGGTCAGTCTTTCAGTGTCTTCTGATTTATTCCTTTTGAATTACCCTTAAATCAGTTTCAGTTGATAGAAAAATATTCTTATCCTTGACCTTATGGATCAAGATACATCATAAAGCTTTCCATCTCTCTTTTGTAAGAATCTCTTATGGAAGCAAATCAGAGGCTCCCCTGCCTTCCATACAGAGAAAACCCAGCCAGAGGAATCGCACAGAAAATACTGTGTAAAAGTGATCTTTAAGAATAAGAGGATTTAAAAAATAATGTTAGGAAGAAGCCATCAGATTCCTACCAGGAATCTCCCATGGTTGTTGGAGAGCCATCTTTGAACACACAGGTTGTTTCTTCTCTTCCTTAGTTTTCTCTTGTCTTTACCCATTGATAATCAATTTTACAGTAGTATGGTAAAAACGGAAGGCTTTCACAGCCCAAGCCTCCAGAATATTTGGGTTTCAGTGAGCCTCAGAACTAGAATTATGATAAAGGCTTATGCCTTCTCCAAAGACACACCATTTCTGTGGGCAGGCCCAGCTCACATATCACCCCTTTGCAAGAGAGAGGGTAACATGCCAATCTTCACAGAGAAAACATGCTCCCTTCAGATATAGTGCTAAGATGGAAGGGTGCGCTCTGACTAGCTGTCCCTTCCCCACATCCAAATAGAAGTCAATGTACTACACACGGTGCTAAAATACAAAGAACTTAGAGCAGTCAAACGATACCTGGTAATGACATATATTTTACAATGACTTATTAAATAACATTCAGAGATAAAATAGCCTATATCCACACATAAGTTTAAATATCAATATAATGCCCTAACAATAAGGGGAAATAGAAGAAATAATAACAAATTATGTTTTAAGCGTGTAATATTCCAGTGTAACAACCCTTAAATACAAATGAAGTGCAAAATGTCTAAAAATCGGTGAAATGTTTGCATCTAAGTCCAACCTACACCAATGCAAATATGGATATGTTTATTCACAACTTAATATCACAAGTAGGGTTTGTTTCCACGGGTGATATGATTTTTGAAAATTATGAAAAACTTTAAGTAAGAATCTAAATGAAAAAAGTATGTAGTCTTTCTTTGATTTACAAGTAGTTCTACTCCTAGAAAATTAACTATGTATCAAAATTATGCAAAAAATATTGTTTATATACAAAAAAGAATCTAAACTTAAATAAATTTTAAAAATTGTTTTCCTAAATAGATTTCCAGTGGGACAATGGAAAGTTATGCGATATGTAAGGTAAAGCTTTATTTATTTGGAACTGTTCTATGTTCTGTAGATTTTTGGTCAAGGGAATGTGGCCTGAGTGATGGCATGCCAGCTTCAAGCCTAGGTTCAAGAGGCAAGTATTAGTGTTCTCCAGAGAAACAGAACCAACTGGAGATACATAGATATGGATACAGATATAGATAAAGATACAATAAAGAGATTTATTATAATGAATTGGCTCACACATTTATGGAGACTGAGAAATCCAGACTCAAAATAGCTAAAAGTGTAATTTCAATCCAAGTCTGAATATAAAGGCAGAATACTGATGGCCCAGATTGAAGACAGTGAGGCAGATACAAAAGAAGTCTTTCTTACTCAGGCCTTTTAACAGATTGGGTGAGACCTACCCAAATTGGGAAGAGCCATCGGCAATACTTAGTCTACCAATTCAAATTAGAAACACCCTCACACACACCCAGAAATATGGTTTAACTAAATATCTAGGCATCCCATGGCCCAGTCAAGATGACACATAAAATGAACTACCACACAGTTTCACATGTTTCTGCCTGCTTTTCACATACTACTATCCTCTCCACGCAAGAAGTGAGAACAGGGTAACCAATTATTGTAAGGAGGATAAAAGATCTGAACCCAACTTGCTTCTTGCAGAAAACCCAGCCAAGCTCAATGTAGATCAGTTAACCCTCAGCCAATCCACAGATGTGTGGGTGAAAGTAAAGCATCATTGTTTTAAGTCACTCACTTTTGGAGTGGTTCGTTAGGAAGGACGTAATAAATGTCAGATATACCAAATGAGTTTGTTTTCTTTTTTTTACAGCATAGGGAAGGCCACTATGGTTAAAAGAAAAATAAAGAGTTAATAAGAAGTTCACAGTGTTGGAAAGGAAATAGACAGACATAAGGAAAAAGAAGCAATGGGTAGAATCCAGGGAAAAGATAGAAGTTAATCAGTGCTATATTAATCTACAACACTTAGTCCCAGGTGAGTAAATTGCTGGATATTAGAAAAGCTCTCTGACAAATCATAACAATGAATATTTCACAAAATCACTTCCCTACAGTCACCTTGAGGGATAGAATATACAGTTTTTCCTATATCTGACAAATTAATATAAAGGCAGACAGAGATATAATAAGAATTGAATAAGTCCCATGGTTTTCACAAAATAAAATTTTTGCCATTAAATTTCAAGTCAAAATTTATTTATCTTTTTATACCATAAATACATGCAGCACTAAATAACAATCTACAAACAAGTCCATGAGTAATTTATTTTCATCAATATTTTTGCTTCAACACAATTGGTTGGCTTGTATCACTTAGCTATTTTAAAAATTAATTAAATATATGTCATTCTATCAAATTAGTAATGTTCTGATTATTTTCAGGACCATTATTCATTTGAAATTTTTAAAAAATTATGGGTTAAAAACTTGCATATAATTATAGGCAGTTGGTCATCCATGTTCTAATGAAATACAAATTATTCTTAAATACAATTTCATATGTATTTTTAAAGGTCTCTGGATAATGCCATATAATCTCCAAAAGAATTTTACTGAGAACCAAAGCAATGGAGGAAATACAAACAATTAAATACAAAAATCATAAAGTCCATGAGATAAAAAAACAAATGGGTGATTAAAAACAATTAAACAATAAATTCAACAAGTTGGATAAAAATGAAAAATTTATTTTAAAAATGCAGTACACTAAAACTGACATGAGAAGAAATTGAAACTTGCTATCTTTAAATAAATGTGTTAATCACAGGCTGAAAAGCACTAGATAAAATAATATGTGCATTCATAAATTTTAACAAATTAAAAACAAAGAAAACTTATTCACTATGCTCAAATAAAATCATAAAACCCCAACAGCTGAAAACATGCCTAGTGTGAAATTTCAAATTTCTTCCCCTAAGATCAGGAAAAAAACAGTTGTTTTCTCTCGCCACTTCTATTCAACATTGCATTGGAGAAATTTATAAAGAACTTAAGAAACTTTACACCAAAATTACAAACAACCCAATCAATAAATGGGCTAAGGAACTGGGCAGACACTTCACAGAAGAAGATATTCAGGTGATCAACAAATACATGAAAAAGTGCTCATCATCTCCAGTAATTAGAGAAATGCAAATTAAGACCACCCTAAGATTACATCTAACTCCAATTGGAATGGCTATTATCAAGAACGCAAGCAATAGTAAGTGTTGATGTGGATGTGGGGAAAAAGACACACTCTTACAGTGCTGGTGGAGTTGCAAATTGATGCAGCCACTCTGGAAAGCAGTATAGAGATTCCTCAGAAAACTTGGAATGGACCCACCATTTGACCCAGCTATCCCACTCCTCAGTTTATACACAAAGGATATAAAATCAGCATACTACAGTAAAGCAGCCACATCAATGTTTATAGCTTCTCAATTCACAATAGTTTGATTGTGGAACCAACCTAGATGCCCTTTAATTGATGAATGGATAAAGAAACTGTGGTATATATACATAATGGAATACTACTCAGCCATGAAGAAGAATAAAATTATGGCATCTGCTGGTAAATGGATGGAGTTGGAGAATGTCATGCTAAGTGAAATAAGCCAATCCCAAAAAACCAAAGGCCAAATGTTTTCTTTAATAAGTGGATGATGATACACAACAGGGGTGGCTGGTGGGGGGCGATAAGAGAAGAATGGAGGAACTTTGAATTATTTGTATACCTTTAATTTCTGTGGTCTGTCTAATTGCTCTGGCTAGCATTTCCAGCACAATGTTGAATAGAACTGGTGACAGTGGGCATCCCTGTCTTGTTCCAGTTTTTAAAGGGAATGCTTTCAGTTTTTCTCCGTTAAGAATGATGTTGGCAGTAGGCTTAGCATAAATAGCCTTTACAACGTTCAGGTATAGAACTTTGAATTATGTAGAGGGAAAAGGACAGGAGGGGGTGAGGGAAGGATAGTGGACTGAGACCGACATGATTACCCTATGTGTATGTATGATTACATGAATAATGTGAATCTACATTGTGTACGACCATAGAAATGAAAAGTTATATCCCATTTGTGTACAATGAATCAAAATGCAGTCTGTAAAAATAAAAAAAAATTGCATTGGAGGTCCTAGTCTATAAAATAAAACAAGCAAAAGAAAGAAAAAAGCATGAAGACTGAAAGAGAAGAAATAAACTATCATTAATTGCAAATAATATGATTGTATACATAGAAAATCCTAAGGAAGCTGTGGGGTGGATGAGGTTATCCAAACTAACAAATGAATTGTATAAATTCATTGAATTGTATAAATGTGGATTGAATTGTATAAATGTGGGTACATCAAATGAATTGTATAAATGTGGGTACAAGGTGAATACGAAAATCAACTTTATTTGTATATATCAATTCTGGAAAACTATAAAATGGAACTTAAAAAATAATACTAGCCCTTTTTCATAAGTTGGAAAATTCAATATACTTTTTATATTTTTGCTGGTACATTATAATTATATGTAATGGTAGGATTCATTATTACATATTCATAACACACATGATGAATATTCAATATTCTTAAGGCATCTGTTATTTCCAATTTTATCCATAGATTCAATGTATTCCAATCAATGCACCAGCAAGCTATTTTGTAGGTATCAACAAATTGATGCTAAAATGTACATGGGAAGCCAAAAACCAACATGAAACTAAGCAACAAAGTTGGAAAGCTCCCTCCACCTTACACCTTTCACAAAAATTAACTAAAAATGATCATAAACATAAGGGTAAAACACCTAGAAGACAGCATAGGAGAAAAACAAGGTGACCTTAGGTTTGATGATGTTTTAATAAATAACAGAAACATGATCCATGAAATAGAAATGGACAAGTTGGGTTTAATAAAATTAAAATGTTTTGTGTGACTTTCATTCACGCATGAGGGTGACAGAAATAAGATCAAGACTTGGAACTTGGGATATGACAAGATGTCGGGACTGCCCCACAGGATCATCAAGGAGACCCAGCATTTTCTGGCAGAACCAGTTCACAGCGCTAAAGCAGAACTAGATGAGAGTAACACCCAGTAATTTCATGTAGCCATTGCTGGCTCCAGGATTCACCCTTTGAGAGAGGGACTTTTGCACTCTGACTATTTCTTCCAGAAGAATACCATGACTGAAATCACCTAAATGCAAACAGGCTGGGAAGAAGATGCTTATGGTATTTGGAAAGACAAGTCATTCCAGACCAGCATTGCAGATCTACCTACCCATGCCCACTGATCCAAGCTTTGTTAAGTGCTACTAATCCAGAGATCCTAATGCAAATGTTGTAACAGAGCCGTGGGAGACCAACAAAGCCCAAGTCCTAAAATAGGGCATAGGGCATGGAGCAGGCTATCCGCCATGAATAGTACTTAAATTGTTCCGATAGTCAAGGAATCTGTTTTCCTATTCTACCAAGACTTCTTCTTTTCATTTACATTTAATGGGCACAGTCTTAGAAACATTACAGAATAAAAGCTTAGACATTTCCATTCTTTCGTGAAAGTGCATTAGCAAATCTATGTCTTGTTCTCACTTACTGTTGTAAAGCACTAGCAAAGGCTAGAAGTATTACCTGGATTGTCACTAAACATTTAAAAGTTGTGACTGTCTGCTTTTATTCATTTCTCCCATTATGGTTTAAGTATAAAGCTCTGTGAATGATGGTAGTTGTCAGAGTTAGCAGGGGAGTGGGTATATGTTTTTCTTTCGTTTTTTCTTATTCTTTGAGGGGAAAGGGAGTTTTATTTTAACTTCATGGGCTCCTTTCCCCCTCTTCTGCTAATCTAATTGCATTTATTAAAAGCAATTAACTGGTTCTTTAGAATATGCTTTCTAGTCAAGCCTAACCTTAGATGCTTTGATGGACAAGCTTGATTGTTTGAACAAAATGGGAACATTAAACAAACATTATAGACCTCAAATAAAGCTTGCCAGGCACACCTGTAATCCCAGCGACTGGGGGGCAGGGCAGGGGTGTGCTGCAGGCAGGAGGATTGCAAATTTGAGATCAGCATCAACAACTTAGTGAGGCCCTAAGAAACTTAGTGAGACCCTGGGGATGTGGCTCAGAGGTTAAGCACCCCCCACCCCCACCAGGTTCAATCCTTGGTACAAAAAAAAAAAAAAAAAAAAAAAGAAAGATGCCAATCTGAAGAGACAACTCTGATTCCAACTCTATTTCATTCTGGGAAAGGCAAAACTATGGAGATAGAAAAAATATTGGTGGTTACCACCAGTTTGAGGGGAGGACTAGGTAGAGAGGGATAAGTGGGCACAGAGGATTTTCAGGGTGGCAAAACTATTTCGTATGTTAATATAATACTTAATCTATGTAATAATTTGTCAAAATTCACAGAAGGTACAACACAGTGTGAATCTGAGTGTAAACTGTGCTTACTAGTAATGTATTGGTAGTGGCTCATCATTTACAACGAATGTACCACACTGATGCAAAAAGAGTGAACAGGTGCAGGAGAAGGATATGGGAACTTTGTATGTTATGCTCAAATTTTCTGTAAACCACTAAAAAAAAGTCTATTAATTTTTTTAAATATGCAGATTAATCCCTTTCATTTTAAACAAAAATTAATGTAAAATAGATTACACACCTAGTATAAATTCAAAAGTATAAAACTGCTAGAAGAAAACAGAAGAAAATCCATGTAACTTTATGTTTCTTGATGAGTTTTTAGACATGACACCAAAAGTGTGATTGAAGAATGAATAAAAAAATGATAAGTTGAATTTTATTGAAATTGGAAATTTTTGTTCATCAAAAACACCATTAATAGCATAAAAAAAGTCAGTACACACTGGGATAAAATATTTGCAAAACACATATCTGATAAAGGACTGCTATCTAAAATACACAATGCTCAAAATCTAACAAAAGGAAAATAAACAATAAAAATTGACAATAAAAAAATTGTCAAAAGATCTGATCCAGACATCCACCAGAGAAGACACACAGATGATATGGAAGACAGAAAAATGGTTTCCCAAAGATATATTCACTTCTTGATCCCCAGGACTTGTGCATGATTACCTCTTGGGCACAACATACACACAAATATTCATAGCAATTTTATCCATAATAGTCCCAAACTGGAAACACTCAAATGGCTACCACCACGTGAACAGAGAAACAAACTGCAGTATATTTGTATAGTTCACTCATTAAAAAATGGATTATTGAAACAAACAAAAGCATGTCTTTTCAAAAATACAATGTTGAATGAGAAAGAATAGACACAAAAGTATATGTGGTTTGACTCCCTTTATGTCAATTTCAAGATGAGCAAAAGTAATCTCTGGTGACTGAAATCAGGACAGTTTCTCTGGGAGGGAGGGAATAACTGAAAAAGAGCACAGGGAACTTTCTAAAGTAGTGGAGATATTCTTTTAGTTACACAGATGTAGTAAACTTACAACCACAAACTTGTGATCTGTTTCCTACTGCTAAATATTATACTTTGATAAATTTGATTCATAGACAGTATCAGGACTCAGGAGAATCACAGGTGTTTTTTTTAATAGTGCTGAAACTTCAAAACCATTTCTTAAATAGATTCCAATGAATAGGATAATGAGTAACGCAACGAAGAACATCCTTTAAATGAATACAGGAAGTTCTTTAAGACTGTTTCTTTGAATAGCAACGTGAAAGAGAGACATTAGAAGGATTAGAGCCCGGAGTGGTGACTCCGGAGGCTGTCAGGAGATTGCGAGTTCAAAGCCAGCCTCAGCAACTTAGCGAGGCCCTAAGCAACTCAGTGAGATCCT
>JAJEJO010002679.1:212597-265279 GCA_020662805.1 Glaucomys volans
CAAAAAAAAAAAAAAAAAAAAAAAAAAAGAAGAAGAAGAAGGATTAGAAGCAAGTCCAAAGGGGAAAAATAATCTGATGGAAGCCCAGGGTTCCCTGGTGAGTTTTTTTTTCTGATCCAGTGATGAGAATTAAGAACATTTTGTGTAGAGGTGTAGAAAGAGGAATGAATGAACCATTTATAATCCAGACCACTGGGCCCAGAAACCAACTAAATAAGAGGAATTTGATGAAGTTGCTTTTTGACCCAGTGCAATGAGTTCAACTCTGGAGGGTTAGAAGAACTGTTCAAGAGTAACGTTGTAGGATTCTGGACAAAGCATGAAGGTCAGATGAAAGAATTGCTCATAAGGAACTCAGAATTAGGTCATAAACTAAGTTGATCTGCAACCCAGACAACCATGTGTGGAATTATTTAGGGACTGTTTTCTTTACCTCTACATAAAACCTTGTGAACTGGAAATTTTGGGCACCTCGAGGCAACATTCAGGACATAGTCTGTGATTCTCACGTCCATTGGCAATACCAAGCCTCTTAAAATCAACTTCTCAGACTATGGACGTGGAAAAAGAAAATTTGGAGCAGGAGAGAAAGAACTAGTTAGGCACCTCCAGAGGACTGAAGTCAGGAGAGTGGAAGATGACTGGAAGGGGCATGCAAAGGTGTCTGGGCAGCAGGAATATTCATCTGTTCCATGGATGGGTGCTCTTGAAAGAGAGGTGTTCAGTTTGTGAAAATCATTCAGCTATACTCTTATAATATATGCACTTCTCTTTCTGTATATTTTAATAAAATATAAAAATGAATAATTTCAAATGTTTTGGGCCTGCCACACACCCCCAGTACCAGGAGCTACAAAATCCTTACTGCTTTGGCCTCTGCTCTCAAGGTTTAGGAACCTCGTCTCTAGCAGGGAAACTGCTAGGCAGGAGGAGGAGGTGTGAGCAGCTCTCCAACAGCCAACTGCCAGAGCCTGGGAAAGACTGAGGAAAGGTCCCCAGATTTTTAAGGTGAGGCTTTAAAATAATTAGCACATTATTTCATAGATAAATGTGCATATGTTGGGAGCAGAGAGAGGACAGGAGGTGAGAAGAAGGACGTTCTAAGTCCATGAGAAGAGAAGATAAAAATCTCTAATTTCCAACTTCATCAAAATATAGTCATGATAGAACAAAAATGTCCCTAAAAGCAAAATACTCAGAGTATTATCACAGGGTCTTAAGAACTATTGGACAGAAAAAAATCTGTTGAGGATAGGGATAGAGGAGTGGGAGTTGGTTCTCAACTTGAATAACCCAAGCCAGCAATGAGCAGTCTTGGTTGAAGTGAATGTTTCTAGGTGTGTTCCTTCTTCCTTTTTTTTTTTCACCTGTTCAAAACAAAAATACAGTGTGTATCACATAATAATGGGGAAACATTTCTGAGAAGTGCATCATCAGACAATTTCATCATTGTGGGAACATCACAGTGTGTACTCACACTAACCAGGACAGTTAAATGGTGTCACTTGGTGATATAATCATATGGGACCACCACAGCAAATATGCATGCTTTCAGTGACAAACTTTGCTATAGCAGTAAATGACTGTAATTTTAGTGAGTACCAGAATAATCTATGTTCTCAAAATTTAGGTAGTCTTACCTATATGGTTGCATGGAAAAGTATCCATGACAAAAGCAAGCACTGCTTTTAAGACAATAAAACTTTAATATTTAGACATATTTGAGAGTAGCATCACAGGGTATCTTGAAATTAATAGTTACCACATTGAATGGTGTCTTAATTACAAAAGTAATATGTTTACTGTTGAAACTCAATTCAGAAGAATTTAAAGTCAAAAGTGTAAGAGCCTCTCCATCTTACCCCTAAAAGATAACAGGCATTTAAATAATGTAGCTTAGATTCTTTGTAATAGAGGGATATCATATATTCTGGTCAATAAACTACTATATTCTCAATTATAACATATTTTCCAAACATTTGCATGTCTGCAGATAGGTTCATCCCATTTATTTCAATAGCCATTAGTATTTCATTACTTATATGCATGTTAATTGACCTGATCAGCTTCCGATGGACATTTAGGTTGTCATGAGCAGATTTGACTACATAGGGGCCAAAATATTCTGGGCAGTGGGAGGCAGGCTGAGCAACACCAAATCTCTGTTGCTGCAAGAAACCAAGGCAGGGGACAAGGACTATAGGAGTGATCCCTGAGGATTCCAAGATTCCTTTAAAAGGAATCTGTGAAGCTGGTTGAAATTCCACCAATGGGATAGGAAAAGAACCAGAGAAATGATTGTGAATGTTGAGGGTATGGGTCTGTATTTCTATCTCTATCCTAATACAGTCAACAGGAAACCCAAGCTGCAGATTTAACTGGATATTTCAAAAATAATAATATTTATGCTTAAATTACTCATGTTCAATGGAGCCAGTAATGTGCTTACTGCGCATTAACTGGAGCATGCTGTCATGTGTTCAAAATAACAGTGTGAGGGCATCCACGAGAATGAGGCTGTGGAATTATTAGAACTTCACTTTAATACAAATGTACATAAGCACAGAAAAAAAAGGAAAAATAGCATGAGTAAAGCTACTAAAAAGTGATATTAAAATGAATATGCTTTAAAATGGGCTAGTCAGAACTTGAAATAACAAAATGGGTCACCTTCTCTCCTTACTGCCAATGTGCGTGGCTGTTCCCTGCTGCAGAGGCTACTGTGCTGCATGACTCTGCTGAGTAATTTAAAGCAAAGAACAAAATAATGCAGACATTTCTCTCAGGAAAATTTTACACATATCCACAAGATCACTATTTATTTTGTGTGAATGTGCAGATTTTGAAACCCGAACATTGCAGGAGATAACACCTAAAAAGCAAGCTGCTGCAGTTCCTGGTGTTCCTACAAAGGCAGACCTAGAACTTCAAAGTTCTACTTGCTCAGCAATCCCAGGAGCAGTGATGGGGGACAGAAGATCCACTGAATTCACTTAAGAATAGGAAACCTAAGGATGTTGTTTTGCAAGCTCCTTCTGCTCATCCAAAGTTCAGGACACACTGGATAGTTGGAATTGGGGGAAGGCAGGCCTGGGGTAGGGGCAGGATCACTGGGTAAGGTATCTGATGACTTAGTTCAGTTGATTAAAAGCCATATGTCTGAGGAAAACAAAATCATAAAGTTCTCTAAGTAACAAGTCATCACAAAGACTAGATATGCATCACATCTGCATGTGCGATCTGTACGTAAATACGTGTAGTTTACCAGGATCAGCCACAAAACTGGCAGGGCCCTGTGCTAACAAATAGACAAAAAAACATGAGGTACGTTGTTCAAAGAATTCCAAAAAGCAAAGTAGAGCACTAAACCAAGCACAGGACCCTTCTAAATGTAAAGTCCTGTGTGACTGCACAGGTGGGTGACCCATGAAGCCAGCTCTGGGTGGTACCATTCTGCGGAAGCACACTCCTGAGAACAACCTTTTTGTAACTTTATAGCTAAATCCTCCAGAGTCTCAGGAAATATTTGTCTGCCTCTGAGATTGCATCATAATGAAAAGGAAGTAGGATTTTATATGCTAAAAAAGAAACATCTCCTTTTACAAAGTGACATGAAGAGAAAAAGACATCTTTTAAACTACAGTGCCTAACTACAAAGTAACACACTACATAGTTATATATTTTTCTTTATGTAATCGTCACACACAATCCTAATAAGTGTATCTAAAAATACTTTCTTTCCACAGGTGAAAAATATTACGGATCTGAGAGGTTAAGAAACTCGATCATGGTGACACTGCTTTGCTCTAATAGGTCATTAATTCATTTGACAATACTTATAGACCTCCTATTATCCCCTAGGAACTGTCTGAGACACTAGAGAGAAAACACCAAGACAAAAACAAAAAACAAAAAACAAAAACAAGAGTTTATCTCTAACCCTGGAGTTTCGTGAGGAGAGACTAGAATGAATAGAAAAAAACTCACTCCTTTTTCAAAAAGAAAATGATAAAATTAATGAGTTTTATAAACAAGGTTGCCGGATTGAACAAATAAAAATAGAGAATACCCAGATAAATTTGTTTCACATAAAGAACTACTAATGTTTTAGTATAAGTGTGGTTGAATATTGGTGTTTCTCTCAAATTCAGGTGTTGGAAACTTAATCCCCAAAGTGATAGTATTAAGAAGTTTTGCCTTTTGGGAAGTGATTAAGGCATGAGGGTTCACCTCACCAATGGGATTAGTACCCTTACAAAGGAATTGAAGGGAGTTGCCTCATTCCTTCCACTATTTGAGGATATCTGTGAAGAACAGGCCTTCACCAGACACTGTATCTACTGGCACCTTGAACCTGGACTTCCTAGCCTCCAGGATTATAAGCAGTACATTTCTGTCTCATTACAACAGTTCAAAGGGACTAAGACAATATCCCATGAAATATTTGGGACATATTTATACTAAAAATGTTTTATTATTTATCAGAATTCAATTTTACCTTACTGTTCTATATTTTCTCCAATAACTTCATTTATAAGGAAAAGGGCACTGTTGTAGGGGAGGGAATGTTAACCTGACAACAGAGATTCAGAGGCTTCTCCAGAAAGGGGAAACTACTGAGATCTGAAAAATGTAAGTCAGTAGAGTGGAGGTGGGTTGAGGAAAGTGGCAAAGAAGACTGAATTTGAAGAATGCAGATCTGTCAATGATTTGGGGATTGATTATACAAAAGGAGGCTCTGGAAGTGAGCATGCGCCAGATCATCAGCGTTTCGAAGGCCATTTAAGATTTTAGCCTTTGTCTCGCTAGACTGCACATGCTTTTTCCCTTCTTTGAAGAATGAATGACTTCCTCACCATACTCACTCCTCCTGACTTTTATCAAAGAAATTAGTCATCTTTAAGTCTGCCGTGCCAGCTAGAATGTGATTCTTCTGAAGGCTTTCCGAAGATACTTAGTAAATAATAACCAGAACAACATAGCCTAGAAAGTTAATGTGTTCTGAGTCCCCCTGGTACTAGTGGAGTGCTCCTGCCAGTGTGCCCCTTATGAAAATATCCAACCTGCTTGGTGGAGCTTGATAATCAGCATCTGCTGGGCCCAACCATGAAACCACTGACTTGAATGTCTAGGATGGAGCTCAGAAAAGTCCATTTAAACATGCTCCCCAGAAAAGTATGTTGCACATGACTAAGAACCACAGGTTTAGTTGGCTATTCTAAGATTTTAATTATAGGATTTTCAAATACTAGTAAATGATAAGGGAAAGCGCTTGGTCTGATTTGTCATAAATCTCACTGTACTCGAGAATTGTCAGAAGGCAGAAGCCCATCATTACAGTGTCAGCCTTAGTCATTTATATTATACGCTGTCTATTGGGAAAAGATAGACAAGCATGCAAACATGTTATGCATTAGGTAGTCAACAATAAGCATTTAAAATGTCATGGCAAATAGATACATATGCTTCATATTATGCTGAATTATTATTTTTCAAGTTGGGTCTTTTAAAATGTTTTAATTCACAAAGTCTAGAATTTCATAAACATTTTGAGTTTTGAAAATTGTTTAAATTAGAAATTAGACTCTTCTTATTCCTAAAGGCATACTATAAAATCTAACAGACCATTTTCCCTACAAAATGGAACCTACAGCTCCATGTCAAATTTCAATATGAGTTAATTAAAATATTTTCTTCCATTCTACTTATAAGCAAAGTTTAAATTTTAAACAGTCATATATTTCTCCATTTCCTGAAGTGAAAGAACATTAGAACTAAAAGGACCAACCATCAAGTCCATTCCCGTTTATTTATTTCAGATTGTTCAATTCTTTCCAACAGGGGAAGCTATCATATGCAACTACTACTACCTAGAGAGGGGTTTTGGTAAAACTACATGGTATTTTTATATCCCATAAAGATATCTTTCTAGGGGCTGGGGTTGTAGCTCAGTGGTGGAGCATTTGCCTAGCATATGTAAGGCACTGGGTTCAATCCTCAACACCACATAAAAATAAATTAAATAAAGATATTGTGTCCATTTACAATTAAAAAGATTAAAAATAAATAAATAAAATAAGATATATTTCTAGCAGGAATTAAATAGTATCTTCTCAGCTATCTCATATAAAGAAGCTCCTAATTTAATCTACTACAACATTTTACACTGGTTGCTCAATTGTGCTGAGTGAAAAAGTAAAGCAAAACCCAAAGCAATGCAGTAATATTTCCAAGGCTTTCTGAAAAAAAAATCCACACAGCTGGAGAGGGGGCTGCTCCTCCTAGGCTTACAAATAGACCTAATCTAAATGAGGAGTTGGTGTTAAAATGGACAAGGATATGCATCCTGTGAACCTGCCTCAAACAGAAATCTCAGCAAAGGGGAACTAGGCAACATATTTGCAAATTGTAGGTTTATCTCTGGAAAGAGCTGCATGGAATAAAAAGGGTATTTTCACTTTCATTATCCACAGAAATCTCCCATTACTACCATAAGATGCATAAAAACGTAGTGAACTACTTAAGAAGGCATTTTGATAGATCAGATGTTTTTATTCATAAAACATGTTATTAAAAGGTCTTCTTAAGAGCCAATATTCCTAATTATAAGAAATGGATTTTCTGCTATTCATGATCATGTGATATTTGCACATTATGATGGCTTTTCAGTAATCTCCTTGAATTTGGGAACAGCATCCTGTTCTCTGAAGCATTTTCCACACTTATGAGATATGATAGGGGTAATAATAAGCATTTTCTTTTTTTCTAACCTAAAAGCTCTTCGGTCTGTTGCTCATACCAGAGAAGCTACTTTCACTGTCAGTTGGCCATGAAAAATATACTTGATTTTTCCACTACATCACCAAAAACGCTCAAATATGATCCAGAGCTTCTTTCCATCCAGACAGCAGCTGAGGTTGGATTTTATATTAGAATGTTAGGAAAAGTCTATTGTCTGCCTTTGCTGATATTGAAGAGCAAATTTCGTTAAAGGAAAAATTCGGAGACGTCTCTAAGTTTTACAAAATATAAAATTGTTTTCTTTTTCCTTGCAGGGACTTTATTTTATAATATTTTCCATTTGTAGAAAATTTGTATTTCCAGAGCTTTCTGAAAAAATCTTTTTTGTCCTCAAGACAACTCTGCAAGGTAAATAAGAACCTGGTTGAACTTTTTTATTTCCCCACATCATTTCTTAACTGTAGAGGAGGAATCCCAGGATCAATTGCCCAAGGTGACTTAACATAATATTTGGGAAAGTGGGAAACAGGATCATTGTCTCCAGGTTCCTTGATAACTGCTTCTCTCTCTCCACCCACTCATTCCCTGTCGTCCCTCCTCCCCCTCCTTCCTCAGCCCATTCCCTTCTTCCTTTGTGTGTTTGTGTGTGTGTGTGTGTGTGTGTGTGTGTGCGCGCGCGCGCGCGCGAAATACGGATTGAACCCAGGGCCTTAGGCTTGCAAGGTAAGCATTCTACCAACTGAGCTATATCCCCAACCCCCATTCCCTTCTTACTACATCGCACATATTTGAAAATTTGGGCTCAAAAGAAAAGCCTTTATCATTGGCTTCCCAGAAAGTGGTCAAATAAATAAATAAATAAATAATGGATGGTGGAATTTCTTTTAAAAATTTTCAGCCCGGGAATGACGTATCAATACTGTTTTATTTCTCAAATATTGTTATTGCTGTTTTTGGTATCAATAATGTTTTTAACACACTTTTTTATGTTACAAAAGAGGAATGCAGCGTGTCCTTTTGTAAGCCATTCTCAAATCCCACTTACAGGCTATTCCTCCTGGCAAAAAATCCTTGACTGGTGAAGGAATGGATTGGCACTACAGAATCTCACGAATCTCAACACCGAAGCGCTCACATGGAAACTTGCCACGAGCACGAGGCCTTTCGGAACTTGCCATTGAAAAAGGAGTGAACTCTTTCCCAAAAGATCAACGCGATGTTCTCCTCTAGGATTACGGATAAGAATTAAACGGAAACTATTTTTCGCCCTGTCAATCAGCTAAATATGAAGGGAGCTAAACACCTCTGCGAGAGCAGACAATCAGAGCATCTCTGTTGTGGCGCCTTAAAACTCTTCATCCCGTGGGGAGCGCTTGGTCGCTGCAGCGCCTTCCCGGCACTGTGGCGCACTGCGGCGCCGCCTGCCTGCCAGCAGCCCTGGTCCTCCTGGGCTTTCCTCCACGCGCCACGTTACTGCCCGCCCCCACCGCAGTCTGCCCCACCGCGAGGCCCCAAGGGTCGCTGTTGTCCGCGTCGAGGGCGCAGCAGGGCATCCATCACCAGAGAGCCTTTGACGCACATGCGCCGGCTCCCAGACCGAGACTCCGTCGCCTACCCTAGGCCTCCACCCAGTCCCGCCCCTCGTGGCTCTGCATTTGCATCACTCGCACACGTAGAGGGTGACGCGAGCGCCCCCAGCGCTGGCAGTCCGGGCGGTACCTCCAACCCGGGTGACTCAGCTCCACCCCCTCCACCCCCGCGCGTGGCAACTGAGGTCCCCGCACGCCCACAGCAAAGCTCTGTATTGTGCACCTGCGGAGGGATGCCGGCTTCCCCAAACCAAGTTCATTCTCGAATTCTACGGTCCTCCTGGGCCCAGGCAGAGGAGGTTCCCGCGACACACTGGGGAAAAGTATTCCCAGTTCTAGAGCCCAGGCGGATGGGGGAAAGCCCACCAAGGGACAGTGTCAGTCAGATGGGTTGTCTTATCGCCTCCACGTCCCTCCTTACCATCTGAAATAATCGAGGGGGTTGTTATTTACTGGGCATGGTCCCTCTCCCCTGCCGAACTTCACACTCATTGGTCTACTTCCCTGTGCCCAACGCACAGTAAGCACTCAATAGGTTTTTGCCCAGTGAAGGCGATGTGTAGGAAATTGCAGGCTCTCACAAAGAACCATAGCCCCGCGGGTTTCCCTGCTCTCCATTCTTGTGCTCTCTTGCAGACACTGGACCGAGGGTTCGGGAATTTATGTGGAAGAGTTTGAAAATTAACGGTGTTTCTTTCAGGTTTCCGCAGCGCCTACTGCGGCGGCCACTGCTCTCCCGCCACCCTCACGTCTGCAGAGGGATCCCCGCTGAAAAGTTAAGCCCAAGGCTGCGGTGAGCGGTGAGCGCACAGGTTGGGCATCCAGCCGGCGGCTTTTGGATGCTTGTTTTGAATCAACCTCCCCTTGCGGGTGAAAGCACCTAAGGAAAGGAGCGTGGAGATCCCTGCAGATGCAACCCCACATCCCAGCTGCTGACCACCCACATCCCCAGGGAATCCCGGATAAAAGTGCGCCCGCATCCCTGACCTACCCCAATCAACCAGGGTTCACTCCATCTGCTTTACCTCGACTTTCAGGGTCCCACTCCAACAAAGGCGACCACCCGGCACCCCCAGGCACTGGCAGCGGTTTTCCTGGGGCCAGGTGGGGCAAAGTTGAGCTTCTGCGAGGCTGCAAAAAGTTCCCCACGCTGCAACGCTGGGTCTCCTGGTCCGAAAAGGAAATATAGCCGAGCACAAAGTCTCGCCACTGCTGCCAAGGGCCCCTCACTCACCGCTCTAGCTGCCAGGGACCCCCTGCTCTGAGTGGTGTCAGCTCTGCAGCCGTCTCCGCGCGGGGGCCGCTCCGGCTCGCTTCCCGGGGCCGCCTCCGTCTGTTACTCTCTCCCTGCAGCGCACGGAGTGGTGACTCCTCCGAGCGTGTCAGAGGCGAGAGGAGGGGCGGGAAAGTGGCTCCGGGCTTGCACGCTGCGGTCCTTCTCCTCCTCCTTCGCCCGCCTTCCCCCGCCCCCCCGTACTGCAGTGCCTGGCGGCGGCGTGGAGAGAGTACAAGCGATGCGCAGGGAGGGAGTCACCGTGCGCGGAGGAGGAGGGCGCAGCGCACGACTCGGCTTGCTGGGGGAAGTCGGGGTGCGGAGGCACGGCTGTGGGATGCGAGACTGAAGCAGGGTAGCGGTGGCAAGGTCACCTACAAGTAGCGGATACTTTGGAGGAAGTCAAGATTCCGAGTTTGTAGCAGGGGAAACGGACGGCAGTCCTTAATTAGTCACCCCAGTGTGACTGTGCCTTACGCAGTTGGCGACGCCCCGGGACAGGTCCGGCAAGGCGCAAGGGAATTTTGACTGCTGGACCGGGCTAGTAACCGGGAAAAAGAGTGTGCCGCCTATTTGGGGGCGCGTGACTGACTTGTTAACTTCGACTTGGCTTCCAGGAAGTCACCAGGCTCAGTTAGGTTGCCCATTTTCCCCACCTCCATTTCCCACGCCGACATACAAGTCGAGAAGAAACTTGAGGCATAGCAGGAGCAGACAGAACACCAGGTAGGGCTAGGCAGCCAAACTCGATATTTAAATTGAAAAAAAAAAATCCAGGAAAATGGAGTTAGATGACTGAAACTTATTCATGCGAGGACACACCCAAACCTGGCGCGCCCACCCCACCACAGCACTGGAAGGCGTTGTCTGCTCGGGTGCCTCGCCCCTAGCCCGCACCTGAACGCTGAGGGTAGCTGGGCATTCCCTGGTCCTAGACCCTGCCAGCTCCACTCTCACAAGGAGCCCACTGTGGTGTGAAGCGTCAGCACAGGCGTACGCTTTCCCGCAATCATTACTCCTATAATGGTGACCTGAAGAGAGACAAAGCGTGGCGCCAGTGTAGGCTGCAGTGGGTGGAACTCACACACATCGTCTCTCAGCGAATGTATTCCATCTTGTAAGGGATGATTGAGTGGATGGGTGAATGGATGGTTGTGTGGATATAAATACAAGCGTGGAAATGTGCTGGCGGAGGAGAGCTATGGGTCTCCTTGAGGCTGGAGCCTTCTGCCCAGAGAAGCTGGTGGGGACGATGTAGTCAACCCAGTATGGGGCTGTAATCCGAGCTTTCTGGCTTGGATTGTGCCACCATAGAGGATTCTGTGGAGAGAAGAAAATGGAGACATCCCTTAGTCTCTCAATTTTCTTTCTCTGCAGTTCAGGCACTCTGAACTCTCAGTTAGGATCCGCCTGCCCTGTTGAGCCTACACTTCCTAGTTGGTCTTTGAAAGCCTGCAGTTTGCCACCATGTTTGGAGCTGCAAGATAGTCGGAACTACACGAAAATTAGTGACCATGTTCATTTGCACTTCGTGGATCCTTCATGTGGATTCTAAAATGATTGTGTTGCTACCATATAAAGGAATATACCACAGGAGTGCATGTGAATGAAGCACTGGAAATAAAATTGTGAAATTGAAAAATCATAAATCTTACCTGGCTTCTTAACATATTATATGGAAAATTTTGAGTTCCCTACTGCAAAATGTAATTCATTCATTTCCTAACTGGATATCCTCTTGAGGACCTGTCCCCCAAAGTCAGAGAATAATGCATTATTTCTGATTCCAGAGTCCTGTCAGGTATACTTCTTAACCCCAGGTCTCTTGGAGCCTCCACTAAGACGATTCTTACTCTTGTCTTCAAGTGTAAGCAAATGTTTCCTCTCTTCTAAAAACACTTCTCTTGTAGGAACTGACAAGGATAAAGATGTATACCTACCATGTCCTCAAACATCTCAGTACTTTTCCTACAAATCAGGGATTTCATTCCTCAACATAGAGTGTCTTTGTGATGCTAGCAAGCAAACCATCCTAACATGCATCAAAGATCTGTTTTTGCATCTGCAAGTGGTTTTTTAAATGTATATTTTTAAATTGTAAATAGACATGATACCTTTATTTTATTTATTTATTTTTATGCGATGCTGAGGATTGAACACACTGCCTCATACATGCTAGGCAAGCACTCCATCACTGAGCTAGAATCCCAACCCCTGCAAAGTGGTTTTAATAAAAGCAATTTGTGCCAAGTATAGATGCTGTGGTGATTAAATATTATAATACTCACAAGAAACACAGTGCCTAGTACATAGTTGGCAGAGAAGAAATGTTAGTTATCCTTCCCCTTTTAATGGTCAGAGCAAGGTTTTCCAAAAGCAGCACTGTGGAACATCTGTCCTATAAGATGTTCTGCAAACCTGAGGAGCCCCTGGTTTCTACAACAGGAATCTAAGGAGACCATACTTTTGGAACAAGTCCACACCCCCTCCAGTTCTCCTGACCTCCTCAGTAGCAAGGTACATACACCTACCCTTCTTCTTACTACCAACACTCACAGCTTCTCCAACACTGCATGTCTTGAGACTATCAGTGTTCATCTCATTAAGTCCTTAATGTCCATTCCTATAAGAATACCTATAAGAATGGACATTAATGTCTATTAACATACCACGGGTAGCCCCAGAATTTCAAATGTGTTTCTCATCTCCCACTTGTGAATGCTCCCAGGCTTAGCACATACTGTATTCTAGAATTCAATTTATCACTAGTAAAATGCCCCATATGTCAACCCTTTGCCTCCTTATTCTAACATAAACTTGACTTTGCCCTCAAAATGGGCTGCTCCCTGCACATCTCAAATGGTGGCTTTCTTTTTTCATCCCCAGGTCTTGCACTGCAATATCTAGAGGTAGGAAGATATTAATGTTTCATATTTCACTATTGCTTCCAGAACATTCTTCATCCTTTCTCCCTAAACCCTATTTTGATTCTCACTTGTTTAGGTTATTTCACTCATTATTCATAAATGCTGCCACCATGCTCTGACCAAATGCCCCAAGGAATTACAGAGCTCCCCATATAAGGTAATTATTCTATGAGGGCAGTTTAGCAAGTAGATTATTCGGGGGCTGGGGTCTCCTTCCCTTCCCCAAACTGTGAGAGATTGGCCACCAAAGTGGTGCTGATGCAGTGGGTTTAAGTAACCCATATCGTACTGAGACCACCCCCAATCTCCCACAGTTTCACTCTCCTGTTATTTAACAATAAAACCTGAGATCCAAACAAGGCCCACCACACATTGCATTTGGTTGGTATGCCTTTTAAATTTTTCTTCATCAGCTGGTTCACTCTCCCTCTGTTCACCCCTTGCAATTAACTTGTTGGACCATTTGTCCAGTAGTTTTCTACAGCTTGGATTTTTGCTGATTGTGTTCCTATTATGTTGTTTAAGTGTTCCTATAATCTAGAAAATCAATCCAGAGGATTATCAGAGTCAGGTTTTGTTTTTTGAGAAAACTACTACATAGATGTTAATGTGTCCTTCCATTAGGAGGCACATACTATCTAATTGTCTCTTTTTGTGATGTTAGCAGTTATTGATGATTATAGCTATTGATTCACTATTTCATTCAGATTTTGCCAAATGGTAATATTCTAATGAACATTTCTCAAACATTCATCCCTTCCTATCCTTTTCAAAAATGCTTGATAGCAAGCTGGGATTGTAGCTCAATGGCAGAGTGCTTGCCTAGCATATGTGAGGCACTGAGTTCAATTCTCAGCACCACATTAAAAAAATAAATAAAATAAAAATCCATTGACAACTAAAAGAACATTTTTAAAAATGCTTGATAGCAATATGATCAGGTAGCCTTTTGAGTCAAGGAATAGAAGACACAATATAGAACTTGCACAAGTTAATAAATCTAATAGGGGAGGCACTGCCCACTGTCCACCATAAGCAACCTTAGTCAACTTTATGTCACTATAACAAAATTCCTAATATAATAAATTTATACAAATCAAACATTTATTTTGGCTCAGTGGAGGTTCCAGTCCATGACAGATTGGCTCCATTGCTTTGGGCTGGTGGCAAGACAGCACACTCATGGTGGCAATGTATAGTAGAGCTGAACCACTTGCTTCATCATGAACAAGGAAGCAAAAAGAGAATGAGGAAGAGGCCAGGCATAGTACCCTTTGGGGTACATTCTCAGCGCTCTAAGGATCTCCTACTAGGCACCATCTCTCACAGGTTCTACGACCTTCCAGTAGTGGCACCATGAGGACCAAGTCTTTAACACCTGGGCATTTGAGGGACACTCAAAATTCAAACTACTGCACAAAAGAGGTTTACCTCATCAGTGTAAGGGAAACTGAATGTTAATCCTCTCCACTGCTACCATTGTAGTAGCCTGATAACCTTTCCTTAATGTTGAGTAGAGAGCATGAGAATGTGGGTATGCGGTAGGGATAAGAAACACCTGCCCAAGAAATTTTAACAGAATGAAAGTCAGGAGATTTGCATCCCTAATTTCTCATTAAATTGTAAATTTGGTTTAATGTTGGGTTGGAATTTCTCAGGACTCAGGAAGTAAGAATACACATGGTTTCTGGAGGGGCCCTCCTTCATCCTAGACTTCAAAAAACTACAAGTTTTTAGTGAAAGTTAGAAAAGAATGAAGCACAAAAGATAACACAAGGAAACATAGTACCATGAAGGAGTACTAGCAAATACCACAGAAGAAACTCCAATCCCTCTCTAAGCAAAGATTGGATGTTGAAATTATTGGTCATAATTACTACTTTACTTGAAAAAAAGAAGATAAGCTGGAAAGTATTTGCAGACAATAGGAAACTATAATATATCAACCAAATGACCAATTATTTGAAAAGGCACCCAATCAGTCTTCTGTTGGTTGCCTTACCAACATCCAATCCACCTTCCCCACGCATACACACCTTATTCTTTCCTTAAAGGAGCCTGATTTTATTTAGGGATCCGTCATTTTTGAAAGTGCCCACATATATTTAACAATACAGTTTTATATAGAATGCTAAGATCATTTTTATTCCCATTTAAGGAAAGGATAGAAATAGTGTGAAATTTCTACTTACAGAACCATGGCATAGCCAAATATAACTTTTAAGTTGATGCATTCCAATTTGTTTTAGAGTTTAGTTTCAATAGCAATTATCAGAAGAAGAAAATGTACATAAATTGGTGATCACTGATTGAAAATTAAATGCAAGAAATACTAAATAAAACTTAATAAGGTCTCATGTGCCCTGAAGGAGGTGACGCCTGACTTGGACGAGTTATTTCTCTGTACAAATGATCTTCCATTTGGCACTTCTGTGACTGCAGGATCATTAATCATCAGTTCTCTTTCCACCAGACATGGCACTACCAATCTCCTTTACTTGATAGCAGGGGTTGTAAAGATTTGTAAAAATAACTGCAAAATTGAAAACTGTGCCCTTCTTTTTAGCTTCTAGATAGACTTCTTTCACTAGTCAATTTTTTCAAGAGTGCATCCATCCAAGAATAGATGTGCAGCTCAATGGACCAGGGGAAAACTTGTACATTTCATGGTGGGGGCTTCCATAGATGATAAAATGATAGAGACCCATAGCAGCAGCAGGCAAGCCTTCTTTTGGTGGATGGGTTTTTCCAGCTACTTCTTAATTTCTCCTTAGGTAATATGAGACTCCACTGCCATCTTTATTTTATAATTCTGGGGAATGTTCACCCAGACTTCTGAACCCATAAATAACTGAGATCCACCATTTTTCATGTGGTCATGTGCTGTAGGGACCACCCTCATTGTATTCTGGCCCAAATTGGTCATGTAGTTCCTTGTCCCCTTCCAGTGACTGGCTTGGGCATGAACATGTTACAGAATTCTGGTCTATGGCACATGAGGGGATGATTTCTACAAACATTATAGGAATCTTCTTAAAAATCATCACGACTTTTTTAAAAAAAAAGAAGTCCTAATTCCGTTTTCAGATATTTTGGTGTCTGAATGTGACATGTAGAACTTCTGTAAATGTTCTGCAATCATGAAAGGGAGAGTCTAATAACAAAACACACGGTGGATGTAAGGGCCAAGTGAATTTTGGGGAAGTGGAGCCAGAGGCTGGTGTACCACATCTGGAACAGCCCTACTTCTGTTGTGTGATGATAAATTTCCTTATTTTAAAAAAGTCACTGCAGCCAGGCACAGTGGTGCACACCTGTAATCCCAGCAGCTCAGGAGGCTGAAGCAGGAGGACTGGGAATTCAAAGTCAACCTTAACAAAAGCCAGGCCCTAAGCAACTCAGTGAGACCCTGTCTCTAAATTAAAATACAAAATAAGGCTGGGGATATGGCCCAGTGTTTGAGTGCCCCTGAGTTCAGTCCTCAGTACCTCCCCCCAAAACAAAAACAAACAAACAAACAAACAAACACCACTGTAAGTTAGAGCCTTTTGCTCCCAGTGAAAACTTTCTTACATTTATACTCCTCAGTTCTCTACTATCTCTAGTATATAGCACCTACTCAACATGGTCTCCTAATTTGAGTTGAACCTTGTGCTGCATTCCTTTCGGTTGGGAAAACATTAAAGCTATCTACATCTGTCATTTCCTAAGTATCTAGCACAGTTCCTGGATCATAGGTGTTTGGCAAATATCTGCTTAAAGCCAGCATAGTTTCAGGATCTTAGAAAAAAAGAAAAAAAGGAAACTTTAGGAGTTCAGATGAAAGACTGAAAATGAGAGAGAGAGGGAAAAATAAAAGTCAGTGAAAACTCAAGTACTGGAGGAATCTTTCTGTTCGAATGGTCAAGAAGTTGCCTCAGGCAGGGTCAGGGAAAGAGATTCTAAAGAGGTCTCTAGCCTCCTCTGGTGGCTCAGAAGGGAAGACAGTGTGTCATAGGAGCTTCTGTGTAAGGTTGGGATGGAGGAATGGCCACAAGAGATGTTCCTTGGTAGGAAGAGGCAAAATTTGAAGTCTGGAAAACTTTCTTTTTAAGAAGGACAGAAATGAATTTCAGGAAACTCTGAGCAATTTGGATCTATACCCTGGATACCTCCATGGAGCCATAATTGGCCCCCTCTGTGTAGTTTATTTCTATGTTAATTGTATACCTAGAATAAGGTCATTTTTATAACTCAGAAAACGTCTAGCTTCAGTGCATGCAGCTACTGATAAGATGCTGCAGAGGGGAGTGTTCTGAGGTCTCTGTCCCAGAAGAGAAGTCCCTGATAACTGAATGGTGGTAGAAAGACTGGGGCCACCTCATATAAAATTATGGCATCTCAGTGATTTGGTTTGGAAATGCCCAAAAAAGTGCAACTGGGAGTAGGCGACTTGCCTGCTCCAAATCTCATTGACTGCACAGTGAGTGTCCCTGAATAAAGAACAAACTCTTCAGCCTGTCCCAGAGGAAGCATGGAACAACTATGGGCCAGGATGGGTTGACCAGACTTACCTCAGTCACTCAGAGCTTGCACAAAGGACTAAGAATCCTCAATTCGTAGGGATGGGAGTCAAAGGAGAAGGGTTTAATCCTCACCCACTGAAGGATGATTCTGAGAAAGCTCCTACACCGTCTCCTAGAAGGTCTTTAGTGGGATAGAGTTCAGTTGCTCATAGCAGTCACTGTCTTAGAAATTTGCCATTTACCGACTGTCCTCCTGTCCCTGTGTGACATTCCCACTAGCTAACTATACTTCATGGGATCATTTCTCCAGTGAACTACATGCACTTAAATCTAGCCATATAAAGATGTCAATAATCTGGTTCCAGTTTCCTTTTAAGCCCCTTGCCTCAATTTTCCCAGTCTGAATCTTGTACCTCAGATATTCTGGACTGAAGGTCATATCCCAAAGACTCACCAAGCTTCTCTACCTCTGTGTAGAGAATGTATGTACTCAAGCCATACCCACTGCCTGGAATACTAAATGCCACCTTTTCTCTTCCACCTTTGCTGACCATTCTAGAAAAACTGTTCTCCTCAGTTCCATACTCTGATGACTTTTAGGTTCAACTGCATAAGTAGCCCTCATCATTCACCAGTTTTGTTATGAATAATTCTATCTCATTTTCTGCAGTGCAACAACTTTTTGAGGGCAAGGACATTAGATCCTGTACAATGTTAAATCCCACAGACTCCATTACACAATGCTTTCGGTATGAAAGGTCCTAAATACCTTTTGTATAAATGTTCAAACATTTAGTGAATCTTTTACATTCTTTAACTCTGCATCCCAAAATGAGGATTATCAAGGGTCTTTTCATATGAGGGATTCAGTTTTAAATTCTGCAACCCTTCTTTGGAGGGCTAACAGCACAATATCCTGCGAAATTCCCTGCATTCCTACAGCTTTCATCTGATTTAGATTTACAAAACACAGATGCCCCCAGTGTGACAAGAATTATCCTGAATTTCTCCTTCTCTCTTTCCTCATGACTTCCACTGCTGCTGTAAGTATTACAGAAAGTGTTATGGATCCTCTGTATCCAAATGATTTATAGTTCAAATCTGAATATTCCCATTGGGTCTTCCATATTTACACTGGTTGGATTTTCCTTTTTAACATTCTACCACAGGTCTGTTAATGCATTAGGTTCTATTAAATTATTTTCCTGCTCAAGGGAGAATTAAAGTTTCCATGTTTGGAATTTGTCTTGCATAATCTTTTTGCTCCAAATTAGTGTTCTAACACTCAGCTTTTCTATTTTAATAATAGACATGCTGATTTCCCTGTATGGTCAAGCTATTAAAAATGCATGTGGTAAGCTCTCGGGAAGTTAGGTTCACTTCTATTTTTAGCATGATTCGTAGGTATTAGTGCTGACCAACTTTTGGGTCACAAATGGCTTCTTATTTTAAGAAGCAGCAACACTGTGAATGTTAATGATGGAAACATTGGTATAAACAGTTTGTTTAATTTATGTTTCTCTTTCTCTACACTTAAAGTTGTTCCTGCTGATAAAAATTCTAAAGATTACCTATGGCCACCCTTCACCCAGTCTCAGGAAGAGGTTTCAGATAACATTACCTCTTTCTCGCATAACAATGCATTCTGTATGGGTTTGAAACCTCCCATGATGCAATTTGAGCTCATTTTTATATAAATTGGTAGCCCTTTGGTATGGTTCCTGAGCAGCAAGATGACATTTGAGGCTTCTTTTCCACATACCTGCCAAGGATTCTCTGCAAACCCAAAGGAAGTGAATTCCCACTCTTATAATTGATATAAAGTCAAATCAAGCTCATAAAAGGCTATTTTTTTTTCCATTTTAAGAGAGGGAATGGAAAGATTCCCTTCAGTATTAGTTCTAAGCTATAGTTGACAAAAAGTTTAAAGTTCATGCAGCACCTGACGGTTCTTTTGTCTCATTCATCCCACAAGAAATGGAGTCACGTTACTAAGGGAAGCCCTATATATGTTGGGGGAGCTCCATCTTATCGCTTTGGACCATTACCTCAGATCGCACCTTAATGCTGTGTAATTCCTCTTTCCAACAGAGCTGGCTCATCCCTGAAGACATTCTAGGAATATAGGTATAGGGACCACTTGGAGGAACATATGTTGACCCAGAATTTCCTCTTCAAACACATCTATTAAAACATAAATCTCAGATTGTCCTAGAGGCAATGCAGAAATGGCATGGAAACTAGAAGATATTCTAGATCATTGGTTCCCAAAATGTTCAGTGAGGAGGTTGACTTAGCATGTCATTCAGACAGATGCAGACAGAGGACCACAGAAGACAGTTTTCATAAAGAAGCAGAAGATGGCTAAAATTTGGCAGGTTGGCTAATTGTTATTTTGGTAAACTTCAATTTCTGAAACTACCTTCTACCTGCTACCCTTTAAGAAGACAAAGTCCAAACACCCTGGTATGCAGAGATCAGAGGTCAGCAGAAATAGGCAATGCTCTTGAAGTTGATTGTGTTGAGACCTCAGAGTACCAAGGAAGGCAGAGATTCATATTCTTATTTACAAAGAATATCTGGATTATCCTCAGAAGAGAAGAAAATGAATTACCACCATCTCAAGTTTCTATCTGTATACTTAAGAGAAGGCCTTCGCTTCAGAGATAGACATCTGCCCGAGAGAATAAGCCCTGGGCATGAAAGCACAGGCCCAGTTGTCTCTTTGGTGGGAAGTGAGGGCACCTCCACTTCCTCTCACCTGGAAACACCTGCATATACACAGGGACTTGTTGAGGGCAGTAGGTTGGCAGAACTCTGCAGGTGGATAGCAGAGCTCTGATTAGAATTCAGGCTGGTGAAATCCCCTAGCAACACAGGGCACTATGCCTGGTCTTCCCTCCCAGACGAGAGACGTCTGTCATCCTGCTTGTGGGCCAGGGCCCTATGGACCTGGGTTAGTCTCAGGTGTGAGATAGAACTGTGTGGTAGGTTGGTTTCCAGGCTGAAGAGCATGAAGAATGATCTAAGAGGCAGTTCCAGGAATGCAGCCAGGGACCAGCCAGCAGACAGTACAACCAAGGCATCAATCCAAAGGGGTTGCACAGAGCCAGAATCCAGACATGAGGCCTGTATCAGGATAGGAAGAGCAAACTATAATGAACCTGAGACTAAGGCCAAAGAGGGATGAGCGACTGAAGGAAAACAAAATCATAGGAAGAACTAAAGAACCAGAGTTTCTGGGAAAGTCAGAAGCCAGGAAATAGCTGGACTCCCAGGAGCCCCTTCTAAACAAGTCAGCTGCCTTTGCTTTAGATCTGGTGGGACTAGCCTGGAATTCCCAGGAAAGTCTGAAAGGTCAAGCCAGGGGTGCATGACAAGTACAGGGTTGAGGCAAGGGTATGCTGATTGAAATGCTCAACAGAACCACAGTGAATGAATGTGAGGACAGGGGGCAATTCTTTTGTGTAGGACAAAATGAGAGCTCTCCATTACAGACCAGCATAATGACAATCAGGATGTGGGAGGCTTGGCAGGAAGGCAGAGTGCAACATGGAGAGATGCCCTGCGGCCAGGGTCATTCTAGCACTCTAGGGTCCCAGTTAGGCTGAGGATGGTGCCAGAGGGGAGCTGCTTCAACAGATGGAGCGGACATCAAGTCAGACAGATGGCCTGTAAGAGGACAGCAGCCCCTGTCCTCCTTAGTTGATTCTCAAAGCATATGGTGTTGATATAGAAAATCTGCACCCCAGATTCCTGGCAGAGAGCAATTATAACTTCAAACCTTCTACTGCTCATTTCTTATCAAAAGCTCAGTTGTGACTAAAAAATACCTTTGAAGGACCTGAAAACCATGCAAGGCATCCATTTGCACTTGTAATGTTATACCTGTATTGCATCAGATCATTTGGGAGAGCTACATACCCAAGATGCTATCCCTTTTTATTTATTTATTTATTTATTTATTTATTTATTTATTTCAGTACCAGGGATTGAACCCAGGGGCACTTAACCACTGAGTCACATTCCCAGCCCTTTTTAAAATACTGTTTTTAGACACAGGGTCTCACTGAATTGCTTAGTGCCTCCCTAAGTTGCTGAGACTTGCTTTGAATTACAATCCTTCTGCCTCAGCCTCCCAAGCATTGGGATTACAGGCATGAGTCACCATGTCAGGCTCCTTTTTAATTTTTATTTTATTTATTTTTATTTTTGCTTTTAAAATCTTTGCACTGTGCCAATTGTTCTGATTTATTTGTATTAAGCCATCAGTTTGTGTACAAGGGCCTTGGTCACTAGGTTATATGGTGTGTACTGTAAGTGAAACAATGGAACTCCTCCCCCCATTTGTATGGTCAACAAAAATTTATAAACATCTATGTGAATCATTTATTTTGTAGTAGTAATACTTTTCCTCTGACAGGTTTTGGCAAAACTTCTTCAGTTCTTCCTGGAGTGTTTCAGTATACAATTAATGAAGATAGGAAAAAGAAAAGAGTTGTTCAAATTTCTTAGATAAGATAATTGTTTTGTTGTTAACCATTTTGAAGGGTAAACAGAATGGAAAGTTATCCAATGAATTATTAAATTATAATATTCTGATATTAAAAAATTAACAATGATAATACAAAATGAACCCTGAAACACAATCTTAATCATGAATATAGATGCAGAAATCTTGAAATTCCAGCAAACTGAATTTGTCATCAAAAAGAAGAAACATAACCTCATGGATTTTTATTGGGATGAAAGTATATGCTAGTATTAGGAAATATGTTAATAATAATCATTAATAATAATCACATAAGGAAATCATATGGTTATATCTCTTATTTGTTGAAATTAATTCTTAAAATTTCATGAATATTAATTCTTAAGAAATCAAGGTATAGAAAAGTAAATTCTCAGAAAGATACATATTTATATCAAACTGATAAGAATTTATTGTGGGAAGGATTGAGGTATTTCCCTTAAAATCAGAAATAAAGATGCCCATTATCGTCAATATCATTTAACTTGGTTTTATAGCACCTGGCCAATGGAATTAAAATATAGGCCAAAGATTTGAGACATAACAATAGGAAAAAGTGAAAAAAAAAACTATTACTACATTTAGTTATTAAGATTACATATATGTAAGCATCAAAAGAAAGCCAAATAAGTGAAATAGCTGAATACAGATAAATATACCCAAATCCATATACTGGCAATAACACATTAAAAGGCATAATGGGGAAAGATCCCATTTACAAAAGCAAGAGAAAAAACTGAGCAAGAAAATTATGGAAAATGCAGAATAAAATTGGGAAATTTTACTAGAAAATTGAAAAGTTGACTACATAAAGACACCTAGCATATCCTTGAATGGAAATCTGAATATCATAAACATGTTTGCTCTTCCAAAGTCAATCTAAAGACTTAACAAAATACAAAGCACCAAAGGAATTTGGGAATGGTATCCAATGATTATAAATGTTCTCAGATTTAAAAAAAAAAAAATGGGTTAAGAATTGCTTAGGAGGTTACCTGAAGTCTTCTCTCTGGGTGCTGCTGCAGCTGCAGCCATAGCTGCCACTGCTACTGCCACCACTGATCCCCCTCTGCTGCCAACTCCACCAATGACCATAGCTGTTACTGACCCCCTGCCTGCTGCCACCAACCCCTGCCACTAGTGCTTCCACCACGGTCCAGAGGTCTGCTGCCAGGGAGACTCCAGGTTTGGTTGCACTTGGCCACATCAATCTTGAGATGCCTGACAGAGCCTGGGGTTTGGGGTGCTTGTGGATTTGCTGCCACTGCCATCTTGGGGTGTAGCTGCTTCCTGTCTGGGGACACTGGCCAGGACCTGGAAGTTCAGTGTCAGGGTGCCTCTGGGTTTGGCTGCGCCTGGGATCTTCCTCCTGGGAGTGCTGGTTGACACCATCCTGTTTCTCAGGATTGTTCATCCCTGGTGGTCTCTCTCCAAATTCCAGTTGCCAAGTTATACAAGACCTTCAAAGAAGAATTAATACCAATCCTCCTCAAATTATTCCATGAAATAGAAAAGGAGGGAACCCTTCCAAACTCATTCTATGAGGCTTATATCACCCTGATGCCAAAAACTGACAAAGATACATCAAGGAAAGAAAACTTCAGACCAATATCCCTGATGAACATAGATGCAAAAATTCTCAATAAAATTCTGGCAAATTACATACAAAAACACATTAAAAAGATAGTGCACCATGATCAAGTGTGGTTCATTCCAGGAATGCAGGGATGGTTGAGCATACAGAAGTCAATAAACATAATTCATCATATTAATAGACTTAAAAGCAAGAATCATACGATCATTTCAATAGATGCAGAAAAAGCATTTGACAAAATGCAGCACCCTTCATGTTCAAAACACTACAAAAACTAGGGAGAGTAGGAACATACCTCAACACCATAAAAGCCATATATGTTTAGCCCACAGTCAACATAATTCTAAACAGAAAAAAATTGAAAACATTGCCTCTAAAAACTGGAACAAGAAAAGGATGCCTTCTATCACCACTTTTATTCAACATTGTCCTTAAAACTATCCAGAGCAATTAGAAGAAATAAATTAAAAGTATACAAATGGGTAAAGGAGAACCAGATTATTACTATTTGCCAATAACCTGATTGTATATTTAGAGGATACCAAAAATTCCACAAAAAAATTTCTAGAACTGAATTCAGCAAAGTAGCAGGATATAAAATCAACACCCAAATATCAAACACATTCTTATACATCTTATACTTATGTAAAGTGATGAATCCACTGAAAGAGAAATTAAGAAAATTACCCCTTCACAATTGCCTCAAAAAATTAAAGTATATGGAAGTCAATCTAACAAAAGAGGTGAAAGATCTCTACAATGAAAACTACAGAAGACAAAAGAAAGAAATTGGAGAAGACCTCAGAAGATGGAAAGACCTCCCTTGCTCCCAGATAGGCAGAATTAATATTGTCAAAATGGTCATCCTACCAAAAGTATTATACAAATTTAATGCAATTCCTATTAAAATCCTAATGACATTCTTCATAGAACGAGAAAAACCAATCATGAAATTCATTTGGAAAAATGAGAATAGCCAGAAGCAATCCTTAGCAAGAAAAGTAAATCAGGAGGCATTAGAATACCAGACCTCAAACTATACTACAGAGCTCTAATAATAAAAACATCAAGGCATCGGCACCAAAACAGACATGTAGACCAATGGTACAGAATAGAAGACTGTTATGGTTTGGATGTGAAATGTCCCCCAAAAACTCACATGTGATACAATGCAGGAAGGTTCAGAGGAGAAATGATTGGGTTGTGAGAATCTTAACTCAATCAGTGATTTAATCCCCTGATAGGGATTAATTGAGTGGTAACTGAAGTGGTTGGGTGTGACTGGAAGAGATTGGAATTAGGGTGTGGCTTTGGGATATATATATCTGTATCTGGAGAGTGGAAACTCTCTCTCTCTGCTTCCTAATCACCACGATGTGAGCTGCTTCCCTCTGCCCTCTCCCATGGTGATGTTCAGCCTCACCTCAAGCCCCATGGAAAGGAGCCAGACTTCTATAGACTAAAACCTCTGAAATCATGAGCCCTAAATAAACTTTTCCTCCTCTACAATTGTTCTATTCAGATCCTCTTAGTTACAGTAATGAAAAAGCTGACCAAAACAGACACAGAAATAAACCCACATAAATACAGGTATCTTGTACTAGACAAAGGTGCCAAAAACATTCACTGGAGAAAAGATAGCTTATTCAATAAAGGGTGCAGGGAAAAATGGAAAGCCATATGTAACAAAATGAAATTAAACCTTTATCTCTCACCCCTGCACAAAACTCAACTCAAAGTGGATCAAAGCCTTAGGCACTAGAACAGAGACCCTGCAACTTAATAAAAAGGAGACCCAAATCTTCACCATGTGGGCCTACGATCTGACTTCCTTAACAAGACCCCTAAGGCACCAAGATGTTAAATCAAGAATCAAAAAATGGAATGGATTAAAACTAGAAAGCCTTTATTCAGCAAAAGAAACAATTATGTGACAAGAGCCTACATATTGGGAGAAAATCTTTACCACATGCACCTGAGATAAAGCATTGATCTCTGGGATATATCAAGAACTCAAAAAACTTAATACCAAAAAACCAAATAACCCAATCAATAAATGGGCTTAGGAACTGAAGAAATACAATTGAACAACAAATATATGAAAAAATGTTCAACATCTCTAGCAATTAGAGAAATGCAAATCAAAACTACTCTAGGATTTCATCTCACTCCAAAGGAGAATGGCAATTATCAAGAACACAAGCAACAATAGGTATTGGTGAGCATGTATGGAAAAAAGTACACTCATATATTGCTGGTGGGAATGCAAAATGGTGCAATCATTATGGAAAGCAGTATGGAGATTCCTCAGAAAACTTGGAATGGAACCACCATTTGATCCAGTTATCTCACTCCTCAGTTTATACCCAAAGGACTTAAAATCAGCATGCTACAGTGACACAGCCACATCAATGTTTATAGTAGCTCAAATCACAATAGATAAACTGTGGAACCATACTTCCATATTACTTCACTTTAAAGAAGAATGAAGTTCTGGCATTTGCTGGTAAATGGATGAAGTTGGAGAATCATGCAAAGTGAAATAAACCAATCCCAAAAAGCCAAAGGCCAAGTGTTCTCTCTGATATGTGGATGCTAATTCACAAATTCACAATGGGGACTAGGAAAGAATAGAATTACTTTATATTAGGTAGAGGGGAATGAAGGGAGGGTGGGGGTATGGGGTTAGGAAAGATAGCAGAGTGAAACACACATTATTACCTCACGCACATATATGACTGCATGACCAATGTGTTCCTACAATATGCACAATCAGAAAAATGAGAAATTATACTCCATTTATGTATGACTTATCAAATGCATAAATGCATTCTACTGTCATGTACAACTAATTAGAACAAATTAAAAGAAGAATTGCTTAGGCATTTTTGATGAAAGAATAATACTGAGCAGCCTCTTCCCAAACATAAAGGTACCATCATTAATTCATTCTGGTACTGTTATAAAATAGTTTACAAAACCAGTGCAGTACAACAGATGGCCAAAACAGACCTTGTCCCAGAGGGGTTTTAAAATGATAAAATGGTCAAATAAGCGGGAGTTAATTGATTAGTTTTTTTGTGGGGTGGGAAATGAAGTGAGATCCTTTTCCCATGAACTTTACCAAAATAAAATTGGAATAAAGATTTTATTATAAAATCATGGAGGCAGTGAAATACAAGATAAAGTTGAAGTTAATGTTTGTGAAACCTCTCAATCACTGAGAAATTTCTAACCTCAAAAGCAATGCAAGAAATCACAAATAAATAGTATACTAATTCATTAAGTGTTTCCAAAGTTGCTGTGGAAACTTTTTTTAAATAATAGGGGAACCATTTCTTAAGTTTAAAAAAGTCAAATAAAATCAGGAAGAAAGCTGAAAAACAATTGCAATAATTGTGAACAAGATTGGTAGCCTAAAAGCCTGAAACACTCACACAAATTATTAAGGAAAAAAATAAGGCCTTGGTAGGTTAAGTGGACAAAAATAAATAAATTGGAAACTATGATGGAAGAACTATAAATGTGTAACAAATGAATATTCAATTTCACTAATATTCAGTAAAATACAATGTAAAGTGACAATGTATTGTGGCTCATCAAAACATTTTTAAGTGAAAATTATTTGTGAATAATTTAGATCATATATTTTTGTGGGTTTAATGCAAAAAAAAATTCAGTGAATAAAAAGAAAATTTTTAAGAAAAGAAAATCAGAACAAGCCAAATAAGATCAAATACTAAGCCTTCCATGATGCTGGAAAATGAGCTATCTCTTGACTTTTGAAATCCCTAGTGGCCAATGGCAAAAGAAATGATTAACTTGTGAGGCTTCATTTACCTGCAGATCAGGTCATTTAGTAAAGGCAGGATTTTCCTTGAGAATGAAATCTGAGAGCAGGATCTCACCTGTGTTATTTAAGGGCTCATTTAATGACAGAACAGAGTACCTCTTCAACACCTGGAGTTGTGTGTGGTTCTTTCTCCCCACACCCTTAATGTGAACCATACTAAGTTTCTTTTTAAAAAGGAAGGAGCATATGAAAATGAGACAACACAGAACACTGATTACAGAAGGTCATGAAATGTTCTTTCAGATGCCCTTTCCCTTTGATGTTGCATAAATGGGTGCCAATATTTAAAAGGGTTGAATAAATGATTTGCAATATATGCTAAGAGATCCAAGACCAATCCAACTTTGGGTGCAATGATCTCCCTTTCAGAGCCCATTCTGAGGTAGAACCTTGAAAACAGGAAACCTTACCTGTAAGCTATTCAATGCAGTCTTATTGTAACAACATAAAACTTAAAACATCCTAAATATATAACAATGGAAGACTAGTTTAGCATTTTATGTTGAACCTAGTGAGAAAATATTGTGTATTAATTCAAATGGTACTAATGAAGAGTTTCCAATAACATACGAAAATTATTAAATTGTTTGAAGAAAAGCACAGGGTGCAACATTATATATTGCAATTTGATCTCCATTGCATACAATATGTTTGATACAAATACATGAAGTAAATATTCAAAGTGATAATAATTATATTTTTCTATACTGATAATAAAAACAATGTCTTTCTTTTTAATTAAGAGAATAAAGTTTAGACATGGTTTACTAAGCAGATGTAATCATTATGCTTCGTGTGCCCCACTCAGTATCTTCAATCATTATGTAGAAGGACAAGTTTCTTTTTTCTTAATTTATTAGACAGCTTTATGTTACTATAACAAAATATTTGAGGTAATCAACTTATCCAGAGAGAAAGTTTATTATGGCTCACAGTTGCAGAAGTTTCAGTCCATGGTCAGTTGGCTCTGTTACTTTGGGCTCTGTAAGGAAGCAGAACATCATGGCAGGGAAAACATGGTAGAGCAAAACTGTTAACTTCATGATCAGGAAATTAAAAAAAAAGTGAATGAGATCAGGGTTTCATAATCCTCTTTAAGGGTCCATCCCAAAAACCTGGAACATTCCACTAGCTCCCATCTCTTAAAGTTTTCACCACCTCCCAATAATGCCACTCTGGAGAGCAAGTTTTTTGAACACACAGACTTATGGGGATCACTTAAGATCCCCCCAAAGGCATTTTTAATTTTTAAAATTTGTTCTAATTAGTTGTACATGACAGTAGAATGCATTTATGCATTTTATGAATCATACATAAATGGAGTATGATTTCTCATTTTTCTGATTGTCCATGTTGTAGGATCACATTGGTCATACAGTCGTATATGTACATGAGGTAATAATGTCTGTTTCACTCTACTATCCTTCTTACCTCCAAACCCCTTCCCCTCTCTTCATTCCCCTCTACCTAATATAAAGCAACTTATTTTTCCTTCGCCATGCCCCCCATTGTGAATTAGCATCCACATATCAGAGAAAACATTCTCTTTGGGGGATTGGCTTACTTTGCTTAGCATGATATTCTCTAACTCCATCCATTTACTGGTAAATGCAATAATTTCATTCTTCTTTAAAGCTGAGTAACATTCCATCGTATATATATACCACATTTTCTTTATCCATTGATGTGGCTACATCACTATAATATACTTTGGGTATAAACTGAGGAGTGGAATAGCTGGGTCAAATGGTGGGTCCATTCCAAGTTTTCTGAGGAATCTTCACACTGCTTTCCATAATGGTTGCACCAATTTGCATTCCCACCAGCAATGCATGAGTGTAACTTCTTCCCCACATCCTCGCTAACATTTATTGTTGCTTGTATTCTTGATAATTGCCATTCTGATTGGAGTGAGATGAAGTCTTAAGGAATTTAAGTCTTTGATATTTTTAAAGGTTTCTGACCTGCTGCCTTCTCACAAGTGTTTAGTCTTCTGGCCCAGAGGTTTTACTGTAGAATATTTTAAAATATTTTCATTTTTCATGTTCTTAGCCACAGATTGCTATTGTATCATGTATTCCAAAAAATTTTATTGGGCAAGTGATAATGTTACATTTGAAAAATGATAGCCAGGAGCAGTGGTGCACTCCTATAATCCCAGCAGCTTGGGAGGCTGAGGCAGGAGGATCAAGAGTTCAAAGCCAGCCTCAGCAAAAGCGGAGTGCTAAGCAACTCAGTGAGACCCTGTCTCTAAATAAAATACAAAATAGGGCTGTGGATGTGGCTCAGTGGTCAAGTTCCCCAAGTTCAATCCCTGGTACCCCCCCAAAATAATAAATGTTCTTATTTAATAAGGCAACACACATTAAATATTCAGTTCATAATTTGGTTCTTTCTTGAAATCTTATTCTTATGTTACATGCAGTCATTCTGAGGAACAAAAACATTCAGAGAATTTTTTTCAGCCAAGTTGAGAGTGTGATATTAAATGTCTATTAACAACATCAAAACCAACCTTTTGCATATCAAAGACAGTGATAAATTACAAGGCTTGTTTTCCTTTTTAAGCTTCTTTTAGATCTAATACTTAGGAGAAAAAAGAAAAGAGGAAAATAGCTTTCCATGTTGTTTCTTTGATTATTCATAAGTACATCATTCTTTAATTTAGTTGCATTTGATCTTAAAGTCACTTCAACAATAGGAAAAAAAAGTAGCAGTTAATACAGCATTTTGATGTTTCCAGAACACTGATATGTAAGAGAGAAAATGTTAGGGAAAGGTTGATTTTAACCTTTTGATTGTCTTAATATTGTACCTGCCAAAATATACACTGGGTTTCTACTACAAGGGATTGGGGAAGGAAGGGGGTACTTCACTGAGACCTGAATTGCAATCTCCCCACAGGCAGGCACATTTTCTTCCTAATTTGCTCTGAGCAGGACCTAGCATGATACCTACAAATAGGAGCATTTCATAACCTCTTTTTGAGTTGACCATGGAACAAGTAATATTCAATTTGCTTAACTAAAACAGAGACTTTTAAACCCAGGACTCCCTCCAAGTAGAAACAATTGTTTACACAAATTTAATACACATATTGTTTTCTTTTGTGTGTGTCTCACATTTATGCCATCACACTCTCCATGTTCTCCTATTATTTTCCTTCCTTATCCCCTGCCTCCTTTATTGTCATGATTCACCTTATCCTTTTTAAAGTACATTGTTTATGTATGTTTTGATTAACAAAGCTCATCGAAATCCAGGGCGTATCAATCTGCCGTTCTGATCCACTCTAAGGATATCCTGTAAAACTGTTTAAAAGCTGTTTGTATCTCTTCAAATGTGTTTTTAAAACACTCAGAGTATAAAGTAAGAATAAGTCCTTTAAGAATTATACAGAAGTCTTTGACAGAGGCAAAGTTATAAAATTGTAGTGTTGAATAAAAAATGTCATTATAATAAAACCCTGCATTTTTATCTCTCATATTCTTAGTGAGAAACAAGAATATGAGACAATTCAAACAGAAAAAGAATCTATTCAAAGATATTAAGTGGCTCACAAAATCCAGACTCTCTGAGACTACCACAGGACCAGGCTTTGAGACTTTACTGTGGAAATGAATGTCCAAAGCACACCATGGGCTGCACCAGTGAAGAGCTCATGGTCACCAAGACTGAGCCCTGATCCCATGACTCCACCACTCATATGAAGCCAGAACCTTCACCTACTACTCGTAAAAAAACAAACAAACAAACAAACCTGTCTACCAGTAAAAGGTGACAGTGCTGGTCTGCTTTCCCACATTCTTCTGAATCAAAGCTTTTCACAAAGGTGTCCTAGGACTGACCAAAGTTATAACACACAGCAGTGCCTTTGCTGCAAGAAGAACTGGAAACGAGCTTCTAGCTTCTCATTAGGGAAGGTGGAACATCAAATGTCAGTGATCTCACAAACACATGGGCCAGTACAAGAAGACAGACAAGCCCTCTCCAGAGGGCTCCAGGAAGGAGAGGTGACAGTCAGGGGCAATCATTCTGCCTGGGTACAAGAGACCACTTTTCATGAATGCAGGGACTGATTCTATCCTCCAGTGTGAGGCAGGTTATATTAATGGCTGGATAGTGCGCTCGAGGAGTTGAATCAAAGTGTGAAGAAAGCACTTAATATCGCGGCGGGCAGGGCAATATGGCAGAGAGATGGGATGATGCCACATTTCCATAGCATGTAAATTGGAATGCCTGCTTTGTGTTCAGAAAAAAAAACACCATTTGAGAGAGATGTTGCTTTGTTCTCTTTTACTGGCATGAGAGCTTACTTGGGTTTAATTGAAAGCAACCCCAGGGCTGGAGTTGTGGCTCAGTGGTAGAGCACTTGCTGGCATGTATGAGGCTCTGGGTTAGATTTTCAGCACCACATATAAATAAAAAAAATAAAAGATCCATTGACAACTAAAAAAAAAGAAAGAAAGAAAAAAAAAAAGCAACTCCAATGATCTGGCTGACTGTCATGATGAGAAATGTGTTATTACTTTTGATACTTTCATCTTGAAATTGACCCAGGTCTATGTCGTGGTCCTCATTAAAGACCCTTTTCTTTTTCTCAGAATTTTTTTGCCAAGTACCAAGAGAGCTAAAAAGCAATAATAGAAATTGAACATAGGACAAATAAATCTGACTGATAAAATGGTGGAAAACGCTTGTATAAACCAATGATCTATTGTCCATTATAAGTCAGAATATTTGCTATCATTTACAGAACTTTGGAAATTATTTAATACATGTATAGTATAGTATCTCAAATTTGAATACAGGCATAAGATTTTGGTAGAATACTTATAAAAGATCAGCATAATAGAGTTTTTGTTTGTATGTTTTTGTTTTTTGGTACTGGGGATTGAATCCAGGGGCACTCCACCACTGAGCCACATCCCCAGCCCTATTTTGTATTTTATTTAGAGACAGGGTCTCACTGAGTTGCTTAGGGCCTCGCTAAGTTGCTGAGGCTGGCTTTGAACTCACCATCCTCCTGCCTCAGCCTCCCAAGTGCTGGGATTACAGGCTTGCGCCACCGCGCCCGGCAGCATAATAGAGTTTTATAAAATCTACATGTGCTTAGTATTTTGAAGAAATCTTGAAATATTCTTATTGATATTTTAAAGTGTGATTAGATTTGCTTTGTAATAATAATTTCAAATTTCAACTTCTAGTCACATTCATATTATAAGACAAATCATCTCTCAATTTATTCTGTTCCAAATTTAATTTTGTAATAATGAAAAGAGAGTGTTAGGCACTTATTGGAATATTCTCCTTTTGCTCTCAAGAAATTCTTAGTCTACATCTATATTCTACCAAGCAGTTAAAATATGTCTCTGCCAACATTCTTTTTATTCTAAGCTGTTGCTCCATGGAAATGAGAATTTAATCAGTATTGACAGTTGGGACAAATATTCTGACTTTGTTCTGGGCTTGATTTGGGTGTGTAAGTAAAGTTTGAACAGGGGACAGTTAGGCTGGAGTGATCCTAGCAGTAGAATATCCCAGAGCTCGTGGGGGAGATTTGGTGCAACTTGGAATAGATCCAAATGCAACGTAGGCTGTGCTTGGAACAGGGCATAATTCTCACCTCAGGCCTATGTAACACCTGAGTATTCATGGTCATTTCAGTTGAGGTAGCTCAGTCATGGAGACAGTTTGCTAACTGTCCTCTCACCATACCCAATTTCCTATCTGCACCTGAACCCCTGGCATTGATCCAGGCAAAATACCTGGCTCAAAGATTTATTAAATATGTAAATTGCAAACTAGAGGAGAAATAAAATATGTCACTATATACCTCTATGTGGAACAAGATTTAGCCATTCCTAAAAATATATTCTCTCTAAAATAAAGATATGACCATCAAATAGTCCTTATAAAGGACTTCTCTGCTAAATAATGGATATGGCAAAAGAAGTTATGAATAATTCAAATTACTCATGAACACTAATTCTGTTTCAAGGAAATATATTTTTGCTTGCCATAATTTTCCAGTTTACCACAGATGTAGCCAAAATTATTAGTTAATTATTACTTAATTCAATTAGTGAGACTTTACTTTTATTTAAACCAGAATACTGCTAATAATAATCGCAGCTTGTCATGTTGCTCTGTACAATTTTTTTTTTGGACCAGGGATTGAACCCAGGGATACATTACCACCAAGTTATATCCCCAGTTATTTAAAATTTTATTTTGAGACAGAACCTTGCGAAGTTGCTGAGGCTGGGTTTGAACTTGCATCCTCCTGCTTCACCTTCCTGAGCTGCCAGGATTACAAGGTGTGTCCCACCATGCCCACTGCTCTATCCTTTTACGTACACTGTTAAAGTCCCTAATTCTCACAAAACCCTGAGCAATTGGCAATGGTTTGCATTATAGGTGAGAGAACTGAGTTTAAGAGATTAAATAGCTTATTCAAGGTCACATGTCTAGTTAGCAACAAACCAAAATTCAAACCTTCTACACTTCAGGTATGAGTAAAGGAGTGCAGCTCTGGTTACATTATAAAAACTCATTTTATTTTAAAATTACTTTGATTTTTAAAATTATTAATTTTTATAAAAATATTAATAATATTCATTTCTATAGTAATTCAACATGTAATATTGCATTTAATCATCATTACAGTCTGTTAAATTTGTACTTCAGATATTGGGACCTGACTTTTATGAATAAAGAAAATTCTGGTTCAGTTAATTTTGACTTACCAGTCCCAAAGCTGTGTGGATCCAAAATCTAGTGATCTCTTTAAAACGTATGCTGCCTCCTCAAAGCTCATATCAAAATCAGTAGAAAGTGGTATTAAGGAAGCAGCTGAACTGCCTAAAACCAAACCAACACAAAATAAAATCCACTGAGGTTTGGTAAAATGGTGGCTTCAGAACCTATCTGGTGAAAAATTCTTCCTTTTCTTCTTCTTTTTTGAATGTAAAGGATAAAGTGAGTGATGGTAAAGATATTTCCTACAAAATGATGGTGGACAATGACAATGTCACACTTGCTCTTTGACTAGGTTAGTTCAGATAGAACAAATCAACTTCATAGTGCCACACATTAATCAATAATTTTCCTCCCAGTGCACAACAAAAAACTGAATGATATATGCAATTCAATTCCAGAATCATAGGATCAAAGTATCTGCTCTTTGATCAGATAGCTGACACATTGTGGACTAAAAATGCATGTCTTTTATTTCCCAGAGACTCACATTGCATTACAGAGCTTGTGTCAATCAAGGCGTGTTGTTGAGCCATATGACATAGATTCATGACCTAAAATGCTGAGCAGAAAAGAAAAATGACACTTGAAACAAAAAAAGGTCAGCTGTCTTCAGGCTTGGATACTTGTTAAGAGATTTTAGAACCTGCAACTGTTTTCTGAAATTCTTGAGAATTCTATTTTTTGAATCATACTAAAAAAATAGGAATTAATGTATCTTATAGTCTTTAGGTTAAGCCAGACTTATAAGACAATAGAATGTGCAGGGAATTCTGACTCTAAAATCTCTCTTCAATTGGTTAATGACGATTTCTGAAACACTGCTGTAATGTTTTTTATTGTCTAATATTAATATTTTAATATTAGTATAATAGTAACATACACACAATTAAAATAGCATAGTACTATATATACAATTTTATTTATAATAATGTAAACCACCAACAGAGGTTAATAAGCTTTTTTGCAACTAGCGTATCATGTAGCTTTTTATTGCTGTGACAAAATACTTGAGAAAAACAACTTAATGGAGGAAAGGTTTATTTTAGCTCATAGCTTCAGAGGTTTCAGCTCCATTGCTTTGGGTCTAGGTTTCAATACAGCATCATGGCAAGGAGGATGTAGAGTAGAAAAACTGCTCAACTTGTGGTAAATGGGAAGCAGAGAGAGTGGAAGGGATTGGAGACAATATATGGCCCCTAAGGTCCACTGTCTTCAACTAGGTCCCACCTCCTACAGTTTCTACCACATCCCAATAATCCATTCAGCTATGAAGCCATTATTGAATTAATCCAGTGATGAAATTAGAGCCTTTATGGTCCAATTACTTCCCAAAGACCCACCTGTGAACATTGCTGCGTTAGAGATCTAGCCTTCAGCCCATGAGCCGTTAGGGGAGATTCCAGATCTAAACCATAACAGCTAGGTGGAATTTCTTTGGAAGTAACAACTAGTTTAGAATTGGACTTTGCTGGAAGAATTCAGAATTCGAAAGGGAGAAATTGTAGGGATTAAGTTTTAGTAAGAGTCTTTGCTGGTGAGGACATAGCCTAGTCAGGCCCCTAGTTTGAGAGTTCAGGAATTAGGCAGCATGATGTACTGGGCAGAGGAAATGTGTGGTCTCTACGCTTTACCCTGCTCCCAGTTCCCTGATCAGCAGATGGGCTCACAAGGATGAAACACAGTAAACATACAGACTTCCTAATACCAGGTCCCTAGACCCTAGTAGTCATGGCATCTTGGGACTTCAGACTCTGAAGAGGTTTTGATGCATCCCAGAGCCCATCATACCATAGAAATTAGCCAGGAGTCTTTTATAAGCCAAACATCTGCCTTTTATAAGTGTCAGTTCCTTCTTTATTTACCTCTCTGTTACAGTATATCCATCATGAGACAATTCATATAACAAAGGATTCTGAGACAGCAGAATCCTTACCTTACACCCATAATCTCCAAGTAGAAATATTCTAAAAGGTTTTTTGCACTAGTGTGTCATTTAGCTTTTCATTGCTGTGACAAAATACCTGAGAAAAACAACTTAATGGAGAAAAGCATGGTGACCTCAAAACTCAAAACATGTGTAATTAATAATATAGCTAAAAGTGGAGTTAATGTTTTTGAAAAATGAATATTAAAAAGTTCTCAAAAAAAAAATAAAAATAAAATCTGAAAAAAAAATTTCTCAGACTTGTTTGGAGATATTTAATATTTCCCCCCAAAAGCAAGCACTAAAAGGTTTGGAGTTTGTTTTTACTTTTTAATATGGCTGTGAAAGTATCAAGAGGTGGTCTTTCACACTCAGATGCTATAGTGGGGGAGACTTTTACTGAGAAGAGACCTGGATTTAGCATGCACCCTCCACACACTGATCAAGAGGTTACATGCAGACAAAATTAGTTGATGCCTTTCTCAGCAGACAATGAACAAATGAAAGTTCTACATCTTCCTTTCCTTACCTGTTTTCCTTTGCAATGGACAAAAAATTCTAAAAGGCAAACATACTTATAATGGACCATTTAAATAATGCATACCGTTATGGGTAAATTGAACAGCAGATAAATGCTATTCCTAGGCCGATCACTCAGAAACCATTGTTTACTTGCTATTTTGATGCATTTCATTTGTCTTTTTGTGTGAAGCCTACATTTTTATGTATTTTTAAAACTAAGTTTTAAACGTGGTTTTCCCATAAATCACAATCACGCTCTATCTTATGATCTGTCCCCTCCCTTAACATTATTTATATATCTCTACTGGTATATTGAAAACTATGGAAATATTATTATTATTATTACTGTATTGAACGGAATACAATCAGCCTTTTGAATAGTTTTTTTTTGTAGTTTTCGGTGCTTCACTGTTTAAGTAATGCTGTGATGGATATCTTTGTTGGTTCGTTTTCTAGTGTTTTCTTTTTTTATACTTTCAATGGATCTGCAGAAATAGAATGATTGCACCTAAAGTCTTAGCATGTAACTGACATATTGTCCATCTTCAACATCTCTGGCTATTACCATTTAAGCACATTTATTGATTCCATAAAAAGAAATGCTTTCATGTTGTTTATTTAACATTTTTTATTACTACTGTAGTTGAACATTGTTTTTATATTAGGTAAGCAGTCACACAACATCTTCCATGAGGCATTTTTTAAACTCATATTAAATATTAAGGTGTGGGCTGGGGATACAGCTCAGTTGGTAGAGTGCTTGCCTCGCAAGCACAAGGCCCTGGGTTCAATCCCCAGCACCAATAAATAAATAAATAAATAAATAAGTAAATAAATAAATAAATATTAAGGTGCAAATTTTCTTTAATGATTTATGTGACTGTTTTATAAAGAAGGATTTTATTTGTTACATTTGCTGTGTGTTTACATTGTTTAATTTTTCTTCATTTTGACTAGGTTTTTAATTTTAAATACTACAAGTATTTCAAATTTGAATGTAGTCATATGTATTAACATTTTACCTTGTGATGTAGCTGGCTTGTTAGTATATTTTCATCCAGTGAGGAATAGGGAAGTTTAAAAACATTCCTTCCTGTGGCTTTTCCTAAGAGAAGTAACTTATTCATATTTGATAAGCAGAAAGAAAATCTCATATTTCCAAACCTAAAATTTATCTTGACTGTAGTCTACTACCTGGTACAGTTCAAACTTGTTATGGATCATTTTCTTCAGACACCTTGATTGTGGCATGTAGATAAAATGCAATTAAGCAGTACAGGGGCTTATAAGCAGATTTTTTAAAAAAAAATTTTTATTTGTTCTAATTAGTTGTTCATGACAGTAGAATGCACTTATACATTTTGATAGATCATACATAAATGGAGTGCAATCTCTCATTTTTCTGATTATACATATTGTGGGATCACATCGGTCATGCAGTCATATACGTACTTTAATGCCAGGGTTTGGTGTGTACTAGCGGATTTTGATCAGGAATTGGTTACTAAGGTGGTAAATCTTGGATAGAAAAAAATAGAGAGGAATCAAGGAATGACAAATGCATGAAGGAGCATTGCTTCAACTGTGCCTCTGCCTGTGTCCCCAGCTCTTGTGGGTCAGTCCCGTCATGCAAAGTTTCATCTTACCTGCTTCGAGCTGCCAAGTGTCTTACTGTGGAGGTCACCTGGTGCTCACACAGGAGTCTTCTGCACATTCACTTTGCTGCATGCCAGTAGTGTCTTTGAGCAGCCTTTGATCTTTGTATCCTCTACTCCAACATGTTTAATCATAGAAGAAAAGAGGTCATCCCCGATTGAGACCAAACAAATAATATGATTTGTTTATGCATCATTAACTTCTCTCCAACCCTAAACATTTTTTATGAACATTAATTGAATAAGTTTGGCAACATGTAATGAATATTTACAATATCAGTGATAGTATTTAGAACAAGGGCTGATCCAGGTTAAGGGCTTTCTATGTGTTGGACTTTATTTCAAGTGCCTTAGGTAATTGTTCCCCACAATGACTCTGTGAGGTAAGTAACATGATTGGCCACATTTTGCAGAAAAGGAAACCAAAGCACAGAGAAGTTGGATAAAATGTCCAAAGTTACACAGTTAATAATGGAGCTAGGTAAGGTTCAATGTGAGTAGTTGGTTCCTGAATTTCTGTTCTTCATAGATTTGATGAACCATTTTCCTGAGAATTTTGTTCTGCCTTAAAAAACAATGGAATATTATTCAGCTTTAAAGAAGAATGAAATTCTGGCATTTGCTGGTAAATGAATGGAGTTAGAAAATATCATGCTAAGTGAGATCAGAAGTCCCCAAAAGTCAAAGGCTGAATGTTTTCTCTGATATGTGGAAGCTAATTCACAATAAGGAGGGAGAGAGGGAAGAATAGAGTTGCTTTATATTAGGTAGAGGGGAGTGAATGGAGGGGAAGGGGTATGGGGTGTAGGAATGATAGTAGAGTGAAACAGACCTTATTACCTCATGTGCATGTATGATTGCATGACCAATGTGATCCTGTAGTATGTACAATCAGAAAAATGAGAGATTACACTCTATTTATGTATCATCTATCAAAATGTATAAATGCATTCTACTGTCATGTACAACTAATTAGAATAAATAAAATTTAACAATTTTAAAAAATAATATCACCAAAAAAGCCACATGATATAACCAGTGAAGTCTTCATTACAAAATAAATGGAAAATTAAGCAAAATAAATGTACACAGAAGGCTGTTAATCACTGAAGCCCTAGCTTCATCTGCTGTGCTAGTAAGATAATTTAATGCAAGACAGAAAGAAAGAACACAAACCTCAAAGCCAATAACCCCCAAGCACCTTGTTTCCTCCTGTCCTTACTGGCTTTCAACCCAAAGTAATGTGTAATTACAACATATTAAATAGAAGCCTAGCACCTTAGAATTGGGTGATCTAATCCTATCTGCCCCCACTCATTGCAGCAATTCCTTCTTAATAGTCCTGGCACCCATCAACCAGCCCTTACTGGAACATCCTCATTTCAATAAGCCCACAAATTAGTAAGATGGCCTTTTGCATGGATAAGTTTTGTACCTGATGGTGAAATTGGCCTATTTGTAAAATTTATTTTTATATTCATCGGATGTTTGCTGAACCTCTCTGCAGGGCCTCTATATGGAACAGGCTCTGGTTACAATGGAGTTTAAGAAGCGGACCTTGCTTTTTTTCTTCTTTTTCCTCTTTCTTTATTTCATTTGTTTCCCCACTGCTGCCCTCCTCACAGTCTGGAAGCTAGAAGTACAAGATCAAGGTGTTGACAGGAGTGGCTTCTTCCCTTTGGCTTGAGGATAGCTCCTTCACACTGTGTCCTCAGGTGGTCTTTCCTCTGTATGTGAAAACCCCTGGTGTGTGTGTGTGTGTGTGTGTGTGTGGACATGGTCATCATTTTTGTGGTAAAATTACTGTCTTGAACAATTAACTTTATGTTAGATTTTTGCTTTAATGAAGGATTGTTCATTAATAACAATCATCTTCTTTTATCCATCACATGTAAGTTTCATGAATTTAAGGCAATTATTTGGGTACCTTAGTTCCAGAGTGGGGACAACCCCAATGCCATCAACAGCAGAGTGGGTGGATACCTCGAGGTTCATTCACACTTCGAAGGCACTGTTCCACCTGAGAAGGCACAAACCCCCAACACAGGCAACTGCAGGATGAGCCTAACAAACATAGTGAGTGAGAGAAGCCAGAGAAGAAGGAATACACACTTTATGATTCCAGAATGATCTACTGTAAGAGGAGTGGGCTCATGGTCACCCTTGATGATGGGAAACAGTGATTGGGAGAGGAACAAGGCTTCTGGGTGCTTCACAGTTTCTTTTCTTGGTCTGGGTGCTGATTACTCAAGTTGCATTTACTTGGTGAAAATCTACCCAACTGTACACTTGTGACTTTTCTATTTCTTTTTATGTATATTACACTTCAATCAAAAGTATTACAAAAATTATTAGAATCATCAGGAAAAAGTTCTACAGACTTAAGAAGAAAATGGATCAGATAATGGAAAAAATTTATTCATATTCTTCAGCAAATACATGTACGTAGTGGGTTCAGAAGGTGGTTTAAAGACAGCCAGAACATTAGAGTTAATAAAGATAGACCTGAACAAAAAATAGCCCCAACTTTCATAATGCGTAGAGCTATTGGTAAGAGCTCTGCAGTGTAAAATGAATGAGCAAGAGCAGTCACACTGCAAACGTTCCCTAAGATTCAATAGTTACTGCTGCTGAGATGCCACACCAGTGGGCGGGGCAGGGCTCTGTCACCTCCTCTCCAGAGAGGTCTCCTTGACTCAAAGTCACAGATTTTTTTTTTTAATTTTATAACTCCATTCCTTATTATGAAAGCACAACTTCATGTTCTCTGCATTTTATTTGAAAGCCCTGGTCTTGTTGAGTTCAGTTGGCTTTTAGAAAATTAAGTTCCCATTCAGTAGGGAAACCTTTTGAGGCTTTCTGTTTGTGATAGTAAAACCTTCATATGATCATGTGGATTTTAGCTGCATAACCCATGTTTTGAGATGGATATCTGCTCATTTATTCAAAATTTTCTCTATGATCATCCTCCCTCTCCTCTTTAAAGACCCAACTAAAACACCCACCCCCACCTCCTCGAAAGGGGCTCTCCTTGAGGATCTTTTAGAATATACTGTTTTCTCATTTACTTACATTAAACTTTACCTGTATTTTATCATTTTAAAAGAAAGATACATAATATAGTGGTATGGAAGCCTTTGGATTATAAAGATCAAATTTTTAAAATTTCCCCGAGCCTGAATTTTCTTATTTTCCCAGTTATAAGACTGAATTATTTTGATGATTAAGAGCACTTGAGAAGTATCTGACATAAAGAAGAAGAGACTCAAGTAAATGCTCTCTCCCCCTTCATCCTGCTGGGGGAGTGGTTCATGAATATGTATCAACTCCTAACATGGGCTAGCTCCCATATATTAAGTTTATTACTTAGCACCTGTCTCCACCACTAGTGCAAACTCCATACATTCATTCTCTTTTTTGTTCATTGATGGAGTTCAAAATGCCTAGAACAATGCGTAAAGCATCCAAAGTACACCCCATGTGCTTGAGTTACAAATGAACTGTTCACCTCACACCCTCCGTGACCCAGGGAGCCGTCACTAGACATAAGATTTCTGATGGCAGGACCCTCCTTGATATGGCTTATGTTAGCCCCCACAGACCAGGGCACAGGAGGCTTTGCAAACAGGAGGCCATTGAGAGGACAGCAGCAAGTCACCATGCTGTTAGCACTTACTTAGCAACACAAAATAGATTTAAACAAGAAAGTTAAGAACAACCAGACTGCCATAAAAGAGCACAAACATTTTATTATTTATTTATTATTGATGCTGGGAATGAACCCAGGGACACTTTACCACTGAGACACATTTTTTAAATTTTGCTTTTTTATTTTGAGGCAGGATCTAGCTAGGTTGTTGAGGATCTTCCTAAATTGCCAAGGCTGGTCTTGAACTTTTGATCCTCCAGCCTCAGCCCCCTGAACTGTTGGGATTACAGGTGTGCATCACCACTGTGCCTGGTGAGCATAGCATTTCAGCCCCAAATCAGCATTCTGGGTCACAATAGATTAATGTGTAGTTTGGCCTAAAGTTGAAGACAAGTCACTCAATACATTTAGCATAGAAATATGGGAGGAGAAATGACTAAAAGCCAGGAGGATGTACTGCCTTATGCTATTAAATGGAACTTTTTGTTTTATGCTCCAGAAGAAAGAAATAAGAAGACAAAATGCTTGAATGAATTACTAGAAAAAAAACAAAAAATAGTTTATGTACTCTGTGGTATTTGACTTCACTAAATAAAGTTTTTCAGTGTAATAAATATAATACTGGGTCAATTAGAAAATAAAATATGCATTAGCTCTTGAATGGAGTGGGATGGGGGAGATAATAACTCAGCAATATGAAGTCAATTATGCACTCTCCTGTGCATAATTCAACCAGCAAAGGTAAAAGGTGTAGTGGTTAATCACCTGGGACTTGAAATCCTATAGACTGAACTTGAATCTGGGTTACTAGCTATTAGAGCCTTTTGACAAAAACTTAATTGCCATGTCAGCTGACAGCTAGATTTTTTTTTTGAGGTAGATTATTACCTAAATCTTAGAAGTGATATACTAACAAGTATTTGTGTCATCTGTTATTGGTCAAACAGACCCACCCTGGAATTATACAGGAGGAGACTGCACAAGATTGTGAGTCCTGGGAGGTGGGGCTGACTGAAAGCCACCTTGAAGGTGGGCTACCACAGACAGATAGCACGGCAGGGTGCTGGCAGACGTACCTCTGTCTCTAAATGGGCTCTCTACATGAATAGCTTGAACTTCCTATTACATGGCAGTCTCAGGGTGAAAAGATTTCTAACAAAACAATTTGCCCATTCTAAGGTGCAACATGGAAGCTGCCAGTTGTCCTAAGGCCTGGGCTCAGAAATATTGGAAGTCACATCTAACCACATCCATATGGAGTCCACACAGGTTCAAGGGGAGGAGAAAAAGGCATTTTCATCCCTTGGCAAGGTCAAATTGCAACAGTGGATCTAGGATAAAAGAGGTCCCTGTGTTGGAAATGCAATCTACTGTATGTGGAATGGGGAGTACAAAGGGCAAACTGGCATGGGTTCTTTAGAAGAAATGAGGCAGGCCTTGAGACAAACTGAGAGCTGGAACTGGAGAGAGGAGGTCCAATGCCAAACCCTGTTCAGTGGCTGTGCATTACTGCAACTGGAATAATAGGAGCAGGACTCCAGAGACAAGAAAGTATGAGTCACTTGTGGGAGGCATGCAAATTGCTCAGTAGGAACAAGTCACGCAGGGACAGACAGGAGACAAGGATGGAGGCAACTGCCAAAGGGCCCTAAATGCTAAACTGAGAACTCAGAAAGGAGCATCTACAGATTTTTGAAGAAATAACCACTTTAGAATACTTTTGAAGCAAGGACCTTGACATTTATGAAACATTCGCCACATGCCAGCCGCTGAGCTGTGTTTTATGTATGTCAGTTTGCCTAATGTTTAGAGCAAGCCTACAGTGTGAGTCTGGTCCTCATTTTCTAGATGGGGAAATTGAAGCTTAAGGAGTTTGCATATGGTTTTGGAGTTCACAAAGCTAGCTAGTGGAATACCTGGGTTTCAGACTCAGAACTGTTTGAAAGTCTGCACCTTCAACTCATTCATTTGTCATTGTAAAGTCCCAAGAGAAAGAAATGTTTCAGGTGTTATTATGAAGAGACACCTAAATGAGGCACTGACTTTTCAAGGACCGATTTGTAGTCAAGATTGCCATAACATCCAGACCATGTGAGCAGCACCCTGGACAGAATCAGGGGCTACTAGGAATGAACGTCAAATTATACCAGGTGGACAAAGAAGCCAGTGAAGACACTGGCTGAAGGAGTTGGTCAGAGGGAGCCAGGGGAGCTGTCTTTGGTGAGAAAGCAGAGCAAAGGGAATCTTCTGGATTTGGGGGGGATTCTAGCAAGGAGGATTCTAGACCCTCCTCCACCTGTAACTATCAAAGCCCTCCTTCACCAAAGTGCAGTTTAGGAAGGACTTGTAGAGAGGAACCAAAGAGGACTGGATCCAGATCAGCTGAATCTACTCTGGTGCAGTGAAGGTAAGAGGAGAGTGTTGGTTGCAGATATTGCATCCAAATTGTCCATACAGCTATGTTTTTTCCTTCTCCAACCCATTTAGACCAAGGCTAGAGGACTCTGCTGTGGCTCTCCTCTGGCTGTACTCTTCTTCACGAGATGAGAGATCTCTGGATCAAAGACATGTGCATATCCATGTGGAACCCATTCCCATCTCTAAATACCTGGGGTTCCAGAATTCCCTATGCAAAAGTCCCAAGAGTGCTTTCAGGGTCTCCATGGTCCTCTTAACTGGGTCATGAACTCTGACTCTGCTCTTTGCATCCCTAGGAATGTGGAGTGGCCCAAGTCATAGCTATTTAGCTCTTCAAGGTCCAATGTGCAGGAGTTAGGATGTGCAGGCTGGGATATCCACACACATGTGCATGAAGCCTTTTGCAAGAAGAGAGAAAATCAGAAGCGGGAGAAAAGGGGCTGACTGGGTTGACTATGGAGCTCACAGAATTTGAAGTTCTAAATTTGAAATCAGCCTTCTAGTTTATTCTGAAGGTGTACTTATGAATGTAGGAGGATGGAACATATTTTATTTATACAGTTAGCTTCAATTATAATCATTATTATTATTACAATAATCATACAATTGGAACTTGGTCCTCCATTAGTATTCTTGCTCAAGCCCTGGGGCAGTGGCCTGTGAATCTAAACCTAGCATTAGTCTGAAGATTCTGTTTTAGACCTGCCCTCTCCCCTCAGCTCCTCCCAGCCAGTTAAACTTGTTTATTCTGCCAACAGTACCTCACACCCCAGCTTCCAAGCTTGACAATGGGAACTCTTGACATGGAGAAAATTGCCTCTTTTGGTGAGCGGTGCTTCCACATCCACACCTCCCCTACTTCCTGAAACAAATGACTTTTTACTGTGCCATGAAAACATGTCAGGAAGATTAGAATTGAAAATCCCTAGGGCTGGGGATATTGCTCAGTTGGTAGAGTGCCTGCCCTGGGATCACTACCCACTGACGTAAATCCCCAGAAAAGAAAATATTCTGAGGCTACAGAGCTGCAACGAGGTTCAGCATCTCTGATCTCTAAAAGTCTACTGAGGGAGATGTGCTTACCCACGTGGGGTGTGCAGATGTTCATGGCAGCTTGTTAGCTCCAAAAGAAGCGTCAGGGATGTAAAATGTCGCCTCCCATCCCCATGGTTCTTCTTCAAGTTGCTTTCTTTGTGACAACCCTCTTAGACCAATCCACACATGAAATTCAAAAAAGTCTTTGCAGAATTGAATATTGTACTTCCAGTCAATTGAGTATTTTAATTTGGCAAATGAAGACCATTTATGCATCTTCTACACGATGGTATCAAAGGCATTGTCCATTGCATTATTCAGTGTCCTTTGAAGAAGAATCCATGCAGGAAATTTCTCTTATTAAGTGCCAGGAAAGTTTGTTTCGTTGGAAGAACTAGAATGGTTTCTTTAAACAGATAATGGGTGACTTTGTAACCCATTTTAACACTTCTATTGTACATATATTTTGTCTTTTGCTGTGATTACATGACCAGTGAAATTCTACATTATGTACAACCAGAAAAATGAAAAATTATGCTCCATTAATGTATGATGTACCATAGTGTATTCTGTCATGTATAACTAAAACAAATTTTTAAAAAGTTAAAATTAAGAGAATTCTTTTTTAGAAGCAGGTATATGTATGTACTTGTTGTAAATAAATAAATAAATACATAAGTATAACACCTAATCATTGTGCTTCTTTTTGTGTAAAAGATGTTATTCATTTTTTTCCAAATCTCTGCATTTTTATTATTTGTTAGTGTTTATTTATACTTTGGGTTTTCATTTCCCAGAAGAACAGAGGCATGGTGGAAGAAACAGGTTTGATCCCTTGGGAAGGGTATCTAGGACTTACTCTTTCCATTATGTCTTTTCTTTGAAGATCATTTAGAGTCTTTCGTTGCAGGGACAGATGGATGGACAATTGTGTCCATATCATGTTATGCCACCATTGTTTGAAGTAGGAAAGACAGCCCAAAGTCCTGTAATACCAGCAACTTGGGAAGCTAAGGCAGGAAAAAAAACAAACTCCACCCAAGTATCAGCAATTTAGAGACATGGCTGAGACTTAGTAAAACAAGTCCCTGCTGGCTCCTTGCACATTTGGTGCCAGGACAGAGACAGGCCCTGTAATTACTCTTATTAACCCCTTTCTTGCATTTTGGTAGTGATGTTAAACAAGGATACCCATTTCTTCTTTTTTGGTTTCCTTGAAGTTATAGAAATCTATAGCAGAATGAGCATATTCATATGACCTGGAAAGGACATGAGTGTACTTCTAACCACTGATGTGACACCCACTCCCTACAATAAGCTGTTACTCTTCTCTAGGTCTCAGTTTCTTACCTGTTCAAGGAGGTTGTTGGACCAGTTAAGATCCATTCTAGTTTTATGGTTTCTATTCCATGCATGGAAACAATCAATTCAAATAATAATCAGCATGCAAATGAAATGATCCCTGGTTTTCCTGTTTGGTCATCTGACATGGGGTCATAGAGGAGGATGAGCTGCATCCCCAGGATAGGGATAACAAAAGCTCAAGAACTGAGTCATGTCACAGGCAACAACTAGTCAGCATCATTGAAAACTAATCAGAAAATGAAGGACAGGGCAGGAGCTTGTGCTGACCAAGCTTGGGTAGTGGACTTGGGGGTCTCAGTCCTATTGCTGACTTAATTATCTAGCTCTGGGTAAAGCAATTGCTAAAAAAAATCATTTTAGAAACACCCAAAATGAGAACCCTCAAGACATGAAGCTTTGCATAGTACCTTGTGCTATACTGCTGTTTATTCTGGAAAGGAGGAGACCTAATTGAAGCTTCCCATCTGCTTATCTGAGCATTTATAAAGCAAAGCTGCATATTGACTTGATAATGTGATTCCTCAGACCTGTTAACAGGGTTCTTCATTAACACAAAGGGACAATGATTGATGCAGCCAGTCTGACCTGCCTTGCAGAAAGATTTAATTTTCTTAGAGATACTTCACAAGTAATTCAAGACTTGTGCAAAAATATAGAAGGGTTTAATTCTCATTTTACCATTTCCCCATTGGTTCAGGGTATATGGAGAGTTCTTTTCCTTTATGTACTATGATAGATTCAATCACCTTTAGGATTATTTTCAGTGCATGATGGGAATGACCAGTAATATAATCAAGTTTCCACATTTTTATCACTTACTGTGTGCCTGGAGCTTTATGTGCCTTGTTAATCATTTATCATGACAACCCTGCAATATAAATATTATTACCATAACACACTCTGGTTTTCCACATTTTATAACTGCTGTACACAGAAGTTACATAGCAAACCCAAGGCTATAGGGTAGGTAAATGCCAGAGAGACCCTGAAATTCTGGCCAAGACCTGCCTGGCTCCCAAATTCTTGCTGTTTCCACTGTAGAACAGTTTCCCCAGTCCTAAATTCTACCCTCCCCAATTCCAGCTAAAGGAGGGGCCTTTCATTTATTCATTTATTCAACACTTTGTTTACATATTCAGTGTACCAGGCTTGTACAGGAGGAATAAACAGTAAGTTATGGTCCCTGTCTCTAGGGAAATCACATTATTTTCTCTTATCAGTTAATCAACAACAATAAAACAATAAAATATTCCTCAAGTATTCATTAGTTATATTATTTAATAATATGCATTTATGCTCCATATCATTCAAAAGATTTTAGGCAGCTCCTTTTAAAAACAGAAACATATATCTAGAGACTTCCCATTTCAGTAGATTTGCTTTGGGTCTTACGAACTGATGAACTTTCATCTTAGGTCATAAGGATGAAGTGAAGTCAGGGAACACAAGGTTTCCTTTGTGGAGACTAAAAATCAAATGTGTAAGAAAGGCACTCAGCAAGTTCCTTAACTACTGAATCACTTCTGAACCAGTTACAAAGAATACGATAGCTGAAATAAGCAGTAAATGTAATTAATAATATAATTTCTAATGCCAACTCATTAATTTAAGCTGATTGTACAGAATGTCATTCTGACCATTAACAAATGGGCTTCCTGTTGCAGTGTGACCTAGGTAATAATAGAGACATTTAATACATTAACATCTTGGGCAGTCTTTTATGAGCTAGATAATTTTTTAATTTAATTGCTGTTTGATCAGCAGATGCCAGAAGAGAATTCAGCACCTTGAAGAAGAAGAGTAATTTCCTACTTACTGAAATCCCAAGTCAGCTGATGAGGCTGCCCAACTGCAGAGTCTGGTAACTGGCCCTGGCAGCAACCCCTGGCAGGCTGAGATCAAGGTAACAATGGTGAGGAGGGTAGCAGATGATTGCCTTCTGCTATGGCTCAATCAGAGAAATTGGTGACATAGGGAATGGGTGCCATTACTGGCAGGGTATGAGATGGGGGCTCTCTAAGTCTAGATTGTGCAGAAAGCACTGGCACTGGCTGTGAAGAGAAGAGCAGGCTATGTGTTGGGTGCCTCTCTAGATGGAACAGGGCACCAAGAGCCAGGGACCAAACAATGACCCATCTAAGGGGAACTTGTTGGAAGAGTTTAATGCAGTCCCTTCACCAAATCACAATGTAGGGGCATCTTTAGACTGTGACACTTAGGTCAAACAAAATACTGTAACTACAATTTTGAAAACTCATCAAATCATTTCTGAAATTATCTGATGAATACTTTGTGCACTTATATTACTTAGTAAGCCATCATATAATATCATTTAGATTATTTGGAGAAGAGAATTGCTTAAATATTTGATTTTCCAATGTTTGATTTATGTACTAATTACTATTACCACACTGATTATTAAGTGTTTTGAATATCACCTGTGGAGAGGCCCCAGATTGGAGCCAGCAAAAAGTTCAGTGATTACCTCTACTCCAAAGGGAGGCCCATTTCTAAGCTAGATTGTCCCAAGGGATGGCCAGTCAAGCACCTACTGCCAACCACATGGATGCAGCCTCCTGGAACTGTGCAAACTGATGGCTCGAGCCATACATGCCTCAAGGACATGCCCTCACTAATGCATATGACATCGATAATAAAGAAAGTCAGCACTCATATTTGACCCTTTCAAAAGCTCTTGGATGGGGTACAAACAATTCCCACACCTTAGATTAAATAAAGAAAGAAAGAAACTTTTCCGAAAAGAATTTGACAAGAATAATGGAAGACAAATGTCTGATCAAAGCAATCTGTCTTGTTGGGAAATTCTGAACCATATCCTTTTTTAAGAGTATGTGGGGACTGGGGTTGTGGCTCAGTGGTAGAGCACTTGCCTAGCATGTGTGGAGCACTTGGTTGGATTCTCAGCACCACATAGAAATAATGAATTAAATAAAAGTCCATCAACAACTAAAAAAAAATTTTTTTAAAAAGAAAAAAAAAAAGCTGGAGGGGCTGGAGTCACTGGCTCCGGCGGGGAGTTTGGACCCTTTGGTGCCATTTTGCAGCTTCCCTGGCAGAGAGCGACCATCTGGGACTGCCTGAGTCCTCAGAGCTGAGCTCCGGTCTTCCTCGCCACTGCATGGCATCTCCTGGGAGGTCTGGACTGGAGCAGAGGGAGTTGCCGGCTCCAGCGGGGAGTTTGGGCCCTTCGGCGCTATTTTACACCTTCCCTCGCAGAAAGTGACCACCTGCCACCCTCTGAGCCCCCAGCAAGGAGCTCAGGCCTGCCTGGGCTCTCAAGCCCAGTGTCTCCATCACTGAGCACAGTTTTGTGCCCCCACCCCAACTTGGTCTAGTGCCCAGGTCCACACGCTGGCCCAGGGTCTAGCACCTTGCTGTATCTGATTGTCTATCAACACCAGGCTAAGCATTGATCATTCCCAACCTGGAGGAAGTGGGACAGCAGCTTTCTTGGGTCACCACTTGATCAAGCACCTCTCAAACATCAGATGAGTTACTGGAAATCTGCAGGGACACTTTAAGTCTTTACAGGGAAATTGCAATCCCTCTGATTTGCACTACTAGAGGGGAAGATACACGAGCAACATGAGAAAACACGGGAAGAAAGTGTCCCAAACAAACCTAGATGATACATCAAGAGAACCCAAAGACAGCATGGTAGAAGGAATGACAGAAAGGGAGTTCAGAATGTTCATAATTAAAATGATCTGAGAAGAGAATGATGTGATGAGAGAGCAGATTCAGGCTATGAATAATCAGCTAATAGAGCAATTGTAGGAAGTAAAAAATCAGTTCAATAAAGAGATAGAAGTTCTGAGAAAAAAATAAACAGAAATCCTTGAAGGAAACAAGGAAATGAAGGAAACAATAAACGAAGTCAAAAACTCAATAGAAAGCATAATTAACAGAATAGATCACTTGGAAGACAGAACCTCAGACAATGAAGACAAAATATTTAATCTTGAAAACAAAGTCGAACAAACAGAGAAAATGGTTAGGAATCATGAACGAAACCTCCAAGAAATATGGGACATCATGAAAAGACCAAATTTAAGAGTTATTGGGATTAAGGAAGGCACAGAGATACAAACCAAGGGTATGAATAATCTGTTCAATGAAATAATACCAGAAAATTTCCCAAATATGATGAATGAGATGGAAAATCAATTACAAGAGGCTTACAGGACACCAAACACACAGAATTACAACAGATTCATGCCAAGGCACATTATAATGAAAATACCTAACATACAAAACAAAGATAGAATTTTAAAGGCTGTGAGAGAAAAGCATCAGATTACCTACAGGGGAAAACCAATACAGATATCAGCAGATTTCTCAGCCCAGACCCTAAAAGCAAGAAGGGCCTGGAACAACATATTTCAACCTCTGAAAGAAAATTGATGCCAACCAAGAATCTTATACCCAGCAAAACTTACCTTCAGATTTGATGATGAAATAAAATCCTTCCATGATAAACAAGAGCTTAAAGAATTCACAAATAGAAAGCCTGCCCTATAGAACATTCTCAACAATATATTCGAAGAGGAAGAAATGAAAAACAACAATCTCAGTCAACATGGGGAGGAATGACCCTAAAGAAAGAGTCAATCAAAGGAGAAACAAAGTTAAGCTAAAAACCCCCAAAAAGCTAAAATGGCAGGAAATACAAGTCATACCTCAATAATAACCCTGAATGTAAATGGCCTAAACTCATCAATCAAAAGACATAGACTGGCAGATGGGATTAAAAAGAAAGACCCAACAATATGCTGCCTTCAAGAGACTCATCTCATAGAAAAACATGCCCACAGAATAAAGGTAAAAGGTTGGGAAAAAGCATACCATGCACATGGACTGAGTAAAAAAGCAGGAGTTTCCATCTTCATTTCAGATAAAGCAGACTTCAAGCCAAAGTTAGTCAGAAGGGATAAAGAAGGACATTTCATACTGCTTAAAGGAAGCATAAATCAGCAAGACATAACAATCATAAATATTTATGCACCAAACAATGGTGCATCCATGTATGTCAATCAGATCCTTCTCAATTTCAGGAATCAAATAGACCAAAACACAATAATACTCGGAGACTTTAACACTCCTCTCTCACCGCTGGACAGATCTTCCAAGCAAAAATTGAACAAAAAAACCATAGGACTCAATGACACAATAGCTAATTTGGACTTAACAGACATATATAGAATATTCCATCCATCAAAAGGCAAATGCACTTTCTTCTCAGCAGCTCATGGTTCCTTCTCTAAAATAGACCATATGTTATACCACAAAGCTACTCTTAGCAAATACAAAAACATAGAGATATTACCTTGTATACTATCAGATCATAATGGAATGAAATTAGATATCAATGATAAAGTTAGAAACAGAAACTACTCCAAGACCTGGAGATTAAATAATATGCTATTGAATGATACATGGATAACAGAAGACATTAGGGGGGAAATTAAAAGATTCTTAGAGGTCAATGAGAACAAAGATACAACATATCGAAATCTCTGGGACACTGTGAAAGCAGTGCTAAGAGGAAAATTCATTGCATGGAGTGAATTTAATAAAAGAATGAAAAGTCAACAAATCAATGACCTCACATTGCAGCTCAAAGCCCTAGAAAAAGAGGAACAGATCATCACCAAAAGTAGTAGAAGACAGGAAATAATCAAAATCAGAGCTGAAATCAATGAAATTGAAACAAAAGAAACAATTCAAGAAATTGACAAAACAAAAAGTTGGTTCTTTGAAAAAATAAACAAAATTGATAAACCCTTAGCCACGCTAACAAAGAGAAGGAGAGAGAAACTCCAAATTACTAAAATTCGTGATGGAAATGGAAATATTACAACAGACACAATAGAAATACAAAACATAATACGAAGCTACTTTGAAAATTTATACTCCAACAAAATAGAAAACCTGGAAGACATCAACAGGTTCCTAGAGGCATATAGCCACCCAAACTGAATCTGGAGGACATACACAACTTAAATAGATCAATTTCAAGCAATGAAATAGAGGAAGTCATCAAAAGCCTACCAACAAAGAAAAGTCCAGGACCAGATGGATTCACAGCCGAGTTCTACAAGACCTTCAAAGAAGAGCTCATTCCAATACTCCTCAAAGTATTTCACGAAATAGAGGAGGAGGGAACCCTTCCAAACTCATTCTATGAAGCTAATATCACCCTGATACCAAAACCAGAGAAGGACACATTGAGGAAAGAAAATTTCAGACCCATATCTCTAATGAACATAGATGCAAAAATTCTTAACAAAATTTTAGCGAATCGCATACAAAAGCATA
>JAJEJO010002680.1:0-12267 GCA_020662805.1 Glaucomys volans
AAGACTACATGCATTGCACCTGTTTCTCCCTACATCTATTTGTCTATCCCAAGTTTGGGCTGCAATGTTTCATAACCTGTTTGGAAACTAGCACACATTGAAAGTTTTATTTTACAAAATTAACATTTTTGTTAGTGTACCCATAAAAATAGCACTAAGTAACTCCCTATAGACTAATGCTAAAACTGCAACTTTGGTGATGTCAGAGAAGGAACCATTTGAAAACAGTGCTGACCAAAATGAGGATAGGCTCACCCTGCATCCAGCAGACATAGTTTTCTGGACACATGGTGTGTTTAGGAAGAATGTTCTGGACCCACAAACATGTCTGTGGTCACTCAGCCTCATGACAGACGTGAAGGACAATCCTTGTCACAGAGGAAGGAAAATGCATGCATGTGTGTGTGTGTGTGTGTGTGTGTATGAGTGTGTGTGCATGTGGGCACATGGGCATGCATGAATGCTTTGTATGATGTGCTTCTATACGTAGGTTACAGATATGCACATTTCAAATCATGTTCATAACTGCATTGCCACACAGAAATGGATTTTATTGCATAATTTTTTTATGTATTATATATTATATATGGTCAAATTGTGTTCCTTTTTTATTTTTTGGTACTGGGGATTGATTGAACACAGGGGTGCTTAACCAGCAAGTCACATCCCCAGCCATTTTTTATAATTTATTTAGAGACAGGGTCTGGCTAATTTGCTAAGTGCCTCACTAATCTGCTGAGGCTGACTTTGAACTCGTGATCCTCCTGCTTTAGCCTCCTGAGTTGCTGGGACTACAAGCATGTACCACCATGCCTGCGTGATCCTTGTTTTGAATGTGCTTTTTACTGCTATTTTCTTTAATCTTGGTGTTTTAAAAAAATATTGGTGTTTTAATATTTGGATTGTTTCTAACTAAGAAAGTAATAGAGTTTTCTGTACCAAAATATAGAACAAAGCCCATAGTTTGGCCAGGGTTAGAGAACATCCCTATTGGAGAAGCCTAAAGGACATGGAGGAGCACAGCTTGGACTTCAGAGTAGGCTCAGAATTTTGAGTCAGTGCTCTACCGTTTCCCAGGAAATGCACATGAATATTTTTAAATGTAAGGGATATCTTCTCAAGGATATTAAATTTTTACACCTATGCACATTTGCACTAACCATGTGTGACTAATTTCCTACAATGTTTAATAATCCAGAAGTCATTCTTATTCTTTGACAAAGACATTTCAGTTTTTGAATTTATCATGTGAAATATTATCTGCCTAAATAAATCCACATGCTTATATGGCTGTGCTTTTCAGGCTTTCTGAGAAAGAAGAATGATGAAGTCAGAGATTGGCTGATATTGTCAAGAGAGGATTTGAAATGATTGTCCTTGGGATGAAGTATAGATGGGAAAGAAGGGTTATGAGCATCTGACAAAGAGAATAAAAAGGCTAAGGGATGGACATAAAGGTCATGAAGATGAGGATTAGTGTTGGAAAGACCAAGAAACACTGAGAAAGCCTTGGAGGAAGTGAATTCATCCTGGAGATATGCACTCCTCTGAAAACCTTCCTTTCCACATATATATTGTCTGTCCCTGTTACTTCAAGTTGAACCCCAGAGAAACAGTGTTCACTGATGGGTCTCATGGTCAGAAAGCTGGGGGCCTCAGCTGTTGATTTGAGTCACCAACCCATCACTGCCCTCATGATTTTGAGTGAGTCCTGTCCAGCGCTCATTTCAAATCCAACAGAGTCATATGTTATTGGTTATAGACATAGGGTCTGAGGTCAGATCAATCAGTATTTGAATCATGGTATAGAATTCTATGCTCCAGGGCAAGTAACTTTGTCCTCAGTGTCACTCAAAGTTTTTTTTTTTCAGTTTGGGGTTTTTTGTTGTCATTGCACTTACAGGGTTATTTTGAAAAGTACATGGGTTAACATATGGAAACAAGTGGAAAGCCCCTGGGGAAATGCCTGTAAACTAATAAGCACTATAAGTAAGTTAGTTATTACTAGGCCAACTACTTGGTACAATACCTGGTGTTTGGTGAGGGATTCAAATGTGTTCACTGCATTTGCTCTTATTAGTCCTCCTCCCAATGACAAGAAAACCAGATGGGTGAATGGGGCAGGCTGCCATGTCAGCTATTAATATATTTTACAAAATGGCAGTAGTAAATCATGGTGGCTGACATGGGAAATAATCTGATATACAGATTGAGGGAACCAAAACAAAAAAGCACAAAGACTGAAACAAGTATGGGGGAGGATTAAGTTGAGGGCTTACCTTCCCATTTCCAATCTTTGGGCAAAAAACATATGGCTCAGGTAGACTACAAGAAGCAGGAAAGAATATTCATCACCCCACATGATACCAACTGCAGAGACAAATGTCAGAGTATGAAACTGTATACTATGGCATGATTTCTCAGAAGGAAAATGAGAATTTCTGCATTTAATGAGACTTTCAGCATTTGTGTGTGAACATATACCTGAAGAAGTCAGGAAAATGAACACATGGAATGTCAACTGTGAGTATGAATGAATGGTTATAATGCAGAATAGTTATTCTTTCATTTCTATGATTTACTTATATAAAAGCATGCTGATGGTCAAGTAGGGGTTTTGCCAGGTGCAGGGGGGTACAACACTGTTCCTATGGACCCATTGTATAAAATAATAGTAATAAATTACTATATGTGAGTATCTTTTCACTGATAAATAAGCTACATCACTTAGGACAATGCACTTAACTTCTGATGCCAGGTGCCTCACATATAAAACTCAAGGATTAGGGCTAAACACCACCTCAATCATGGTATACAAAAATACCACAACCCCAAACATTTGCAGTTATTCTCCTTGGCTCCATGCAGACCTTGATGTGCTTCAGATTACTATGTATTAGTTTTCCCGTTACAGAAATTCCTGTAAGTGGAATCATACAGCCTCTCTTGCTTTGTGTCTGGCTTCCTTAAATTGGCATAATGTTTTGGGATTCATCCGTGCTTTTGACTCGTTACTGCTGAGATATATTCCATCATATAGGGAGACCATAATTTGTTTACCCTGATGTTGTTTTAATGAAGTTTGAGTAGGGAAAGTAGATCCTTTTGTTCCAGTCATCTTTCTTGGACAGTCTGCACTATTTTATCATGGTTATAACTTCATCCTTTTCATTCCTTTATCTCTCTAGGGAAATACTGTCTCAAGGCCATTCAGCTTTTTCCATACTTTCTATTCCCTCTGTACGGATCTCTGGATTTGTTGTTTGTGCCATAACTTTCTTACTGATCCTGACTTGTGACTGTCTTTTGCCCTGGGCCTGTGAATCCTTGGCTTTAATCCAGACCCTGTTCTGGCCTTGCAAGCAGTTTAGCTTCATCTCAGACCCAAATTGTGTTGGTCTGTGCCTTATCACTGTGATTTCCCATTTCCTTTCTCCTTTAAAAAGACATATTTCTCTATTTCCTATATGAAAATTTTGCTTCATTTTCCAGTGCACCTGTGCATTTATTTTTACTGGAACATTATTATTCCAAAACAGAATTATAAAAAATTTAAACCAAATCTTGTACAATACCTGAACTCTCATCATTTAAACTGTTCAGGTGGTGGTCAAATTTGATTATACTTTATAGCTGCTTAGGGAGTCTGAAAAAATCATTAGGATCAGGCTACATCCAGAATCCTTAAAGAAGAATTGAGGTCTGACCAGACAAGCAAAGTTTTTCAACTTTCCACATCAGGTACTGAGGTGTGCCACTGAGGTTGCAAATGATTGTGAGGAAGACTCTGTTTTTGATTTACACTTTCTGGAATATTCTTGGAATGGCTGCCACCTCATTTTGCTGACTTCCACTCAGTGTTGTTTTGAAGGTGTAATGAATCTATGAGTTTAAAACCGGGGTTAGTGAATGATGGCTCGTGGGCAAAATCTGGCCTACAGCCTACTTTTGTGCAGCCTGCAAGCTAAGAATGGATTTTACATATTTAACTGGTTAGAAAAATGAAAAAAATATTTCCAGATATGTTAAAATTATTTGAATTCACTTTTGTATCCAAAAACGTGCACTGGATCTCAGCCATGCTCATGCTATGCCTATTGCTGCTTTTGTTGTACAAAGGTAGAGTTGAATAATTCTAGTAGGGCCCAAATGGCCTGAAAAGCCCCAAATATTCACAATCCAGCCCTTCTCAGGACAAATTTTTTGAGCTCTGGCTTAGAGCAAGCTCACAGTAACTCTGGTAAATGGCCATGGGTTCCTTTGGCTAAGCCAAGAAAGATTTGCTGGAGTTCTGTGTGACTTCATTGTAGGGTCCTCTGTAGTAATTCCTTCATTCAAGAACTAGAGGACAGTTGTGGAAATGCAGTAAGGGACCACCACTCATCATTGTAATTGTTCAATTCCCCAGAAGTCATTGCATTTTTAATTTCTTTGTGTATTGTAATATTGTTGTTCCTTCCGCACCGAACAACAAAGGTTGGGTGCCCACCCTAGGACCAGCCAGGGGGGGCACGGGGTCAGGCAGGATGGTGAGTGTCGACGGTTGAAAAACGCACACCAGCCGGGAGTCTGTCCAGCAAGAATCTCAGTTTTAATGGAGGAGGAGAACAGATATATAAGGGGGCAGGTGAGCGGGAAAGAAACAAAGAAAGGAGAGGAGATACCTGCAGGGCCAATCACCTTAAAGGTAAACAGCCCATGCAGCACACATCAAAGCCTGCAGGGCAAAGGTCTCCTAAGATTTGATGGTGGCCAGAGCTGCTCACGTTCACAGAGGTCGAATGGGCCAATCCTAGGTCACCACCTTGGTGGTACCACTGGTGAGGGGGGCTTATGCCCCAAGGGTGGTGTTGTTGCGGTCGCCATCTTAAGGTGTGTCCCTACATAATATTATATCTTATAAAGAAATATACTTTATATTGCATTTATTTTTAAATGGATCAAATACAAACTATGTTAGTATGCTTTTCATTGCTGTGATCAAAATACCTCATAAGAAAACTTAGTCATGGAAAAATTTATTCAGGCTCACAGTTTCAGAGGTTCAGCCCATAGTTGGCCAACTCTATTGTTCTGTTCCTGAGTTGAGACAGAACATCATGGCAGAATGATGTGGCAAAGGAAACCTTTTAGCTCATGACAACCAGGATGTAGAAAGGGCAAGAGAGGAACCAGAGACCAGATATAGTCCAAGAACATGGTCCCACTGATCTACTTCCTTCAGCCACATCCCACCTATCTATAGTTACCATCCAAAAGTCTATTCAAATTCTTAATCCATCAAATAGATTAATTTACTGACAAGGTTATAGTTCTCATAATCTAATTATCTCACCTCTGAACATTTCTGCATTGCCTCATACAGAGCTTTTTGGGGATATTAAAGATACAAAACATAACATTCCCCCACTGGCTCCCCATACCTCATGTCCATCTCACAATAAAACATGCCTTAAGTCCATCTCCAAAAGTCCCAGTTAACAGGGACTCTTAACAGTTCCAGCACTGCCCAAAAGTCCAAGCCCAAATCTCCTCTAAGACTCAAGGCTGCAAGCCTTTGTAAAAATAAGACACAAGTTATGTATATCCAATGCCATTTCAAAAGGTAGGAATAGGAGCATAGAATGAAGGAATTGGACAAAAGCATGACCAAATCCCAGCTGGGAAAATCTTAAGTTCTGGAGCTCCATGTTCTGGGGAACATTGTGGCAAGATGTGGGCCCCAAAGGACTTGAACAGCCCTACCACTTTGGGTTTCCGAGATTCAGCCAGCATGGCTTTTTTCTTGACCTGGCTCTGATCACTTTCTGCAGTTTTCATTGGCATACATCCCAGGTTCCTGGCATCTCTTATTTCCTGGGGTCACCATCCCAGCTTTGGTTTCATTCTCACAGTTTCCTGCATCTCTTTCTCAGGGTCTGTTCACACTTTACCTGACCTCCCAGGACTTTCTTTGAAACCTTGACAAAAGAGTAACTTACAGGTTAAAAACTTTATTTTGGGCTCACAGTTTCAGAGGTTCAATCCTTAGTTGGCCAACTCCATTGCTCTAAGCCTGATTGAGAGGTATAATAACATTGCAGAAGGGAGTAGTAGAGGAAATCTGCTCAGCTCATGCCAGCTAGGAAGCAGAGAGAGTGAGAGGTCCCAGAGACAACATGTAGTCTTAAGAACATGCCCCCAGTGATCAACTTCCTTCAGCCACACCCAACTTGCATACAATTACCACTCAAAGTCCACACGAATTATTACTCCATCAAATGGATTAAAGCATTGACAAGGTTACAGTTTTCATAGTCTATTCATATCACCTCTGAATATTCCTACATTGCCTAACACATGAATTTTTCAGGGGATATTAAAGATCCAAACCATAGCATAACCTTATTGGGACAACCTTACAGGATTTTTAGATATTTTGAGATCCAGGTAATCTTTTGATCAACTACCTAATTTTGAAAATAACTGTAGGTCACACCATTATGATTACTTTTCCAACTTTGCTATAAAAGTCAACAGTACTCTGTTTGAACCAGGAGGTTACATGCTTCTACTCACCCTCTGGCTCCAGGATCTCAACATCCCCACTGAAATCAGGGTGACCGTGACAAGGGCAGAATCTCACATCTCTCTGTGGCCCTTGAAAAACAAGAACTAACCAATTCCAAAAATAGTATAAGGAAGGAAATAATTAAGATCAGAGCCAAAATCAGTGAAATAGTGAATAAAACAATAATACCATGGATCAATGAAATGAAGAGTCAGTTCTTTGAAAAGATAAGCAAAATTGATAAACACTTAGCCAAACTAACTAAAAGACAAAAGACTCAAATTTATAAAATTACAGATAAAAAAGAGAAAGCAACATAGACATCACAGAAATCCAGAGGATCATTAGGGACTATTTTGAAAATTTATACTCCAATAAATTAGAAAACGAGAAGACATGGTTATATTTCTATACACAGGTGTCCTGTCAAAATTGAATCAAGAAGGCACAGAAAACCTAAAAAAAACCACTAACTTGCAACCGAAAGCAGTACTAAAAGGTCTTCCAACAAAGGGACACCCAGTACCAGATGAATTATTAGCTGAATTCTATCCAATCTTTAAAGAAAAATGAATGCCAATGCTACTCAAATTATTTCTTGGAATAGAAAGAGATAAAACACTTTTAAATTCATCCTATGAAGCCAGTATCACTCTCATACCAAAACCAGATAAGGACACATCAGAAAAAGAAAATTACAGACCAATATTGATGAACTTGGATGCAGAAATATTTAATAAAACATTAGCAAATTGTATTCAACAACATATTAAGAAGATTGTACATCATGATCAAGTTGGTTTTATTATAATTTGCAAGGATGGTTCAGCATATGAAAATCAAGAAATGTAATTCACCACAGAAACAAAATTAAGGAAAATAATCACATAGTCATCTCAACAGAGAAAGCCTTTGACAAAATTCAGCACCCATTCATGATTAAAAAAAAAAAAACACTGAAGAAACTAGGAATGAGAGGAACGTACAATAACATCATAAATACTATATACAATATATCCAAAGTCAAAATCATAGTGTAGGGAAAAACTGAATGCATTTCCTTTAAAAACCTGGAACAAGATAAGATGTTCACTCTCACTACTCCTTTTCACTATAGCACTGGAAATTTTAGTCATAGCAATTAGGCAAGAGAAGGAAATAAAAGGGATACAAATAGGAAAGGAATTACCACTGTTTGCAGATGATATGATCCTATAACTAGAAGATCCAAAAAGCTCCACCAAAAGACTTCAAGAGCTAACAAACATTCAGCAAAGTAACAGGTTACAAAATCAGCATACAAGGTTCAATAGTTATCCTGTACTCCAATAATGAGTCAGCTGAGGAAGAAGTCAGGGAAACAATTTATGGGGGACACACCCTATAATGGCGACAGCAATGGTGACAGTGCCCTTATGGCAACCTCCTTCCCTTACGTGACGCTGCCTGACTCACTGACTAGGATTGGCTAGTAGTAGTTCCGCGAATGTGATCAGCTCGTGCTTGCCCTATAGTCCTATGAGACTCTTGCCTGCGTGCACACCCCATGCCTTGCAGACCCTCAATCTGATTGGATCTCACTGCATCCTCACCCTACATTAAAGCCGTGTAACTTCCTTAATAAACGAGTTCCTGCTTTGACAGACCTCCCTGCTCTGGTGTGGTTCCTTGGCCGCCGACACTCATCATCCTGCTCGACCCCGTATTCTCCTCCGGCAGGTCTTGAGGAGATACACCGAACCTTGTTGTTCGGCAGGGAGCAACAACAATTCCAATCACTTTAGCCTAAAAACACCACCTACGAATAAGTCTAACCAAAGAGATGAAAGACCTCTACAATGAAAACTATAGAACATGAAGAAAGAAATTGAAGAAGACACAGATGAAAGACCCACCATATTTATGGATAGACAGAATTAATATTGTTAAAATGGCCCTGTTGTCAAAACAATACAGATTCAATTCCCATCAAAATACCAATGACATTCTTCACAAAACTAGTGAAACACAGTCCTAAAATTCATTTGGAAGAATAAAAGTCCCAGAATAGCAAAAACAATTCTATTCCAAAAAAGAAATGCTGGAGTCATCACAATACCGAACATCAAATTATACTACAGAGCCATAGTAACAAAGACTGCATGGTAATGGCATTAAAACAGACACACAGACCAATGGAACAGAACAGAAGAGACAGAGATAAACCCACACAGATACAATCATCTGATCCTTGACAAAGGTGCCACAACATACATTAAAGACTCCATTTTTAACAAATGGTGCTTGGAAATCTAGTTTTCCATATGTAGAAGAATGAGAGCAGATCTTATCTCTCACCCAGCACAAAATGGATCAAAGACCTATGAATCAGACCAGAAACTATGCGACTTCCAGGAGAAAATGTATGGTCAACACTCCAGCATACTGGCACAGGCAATGACTTTATAAAGAAAACTCCTAGCCTCTGAGCTGAGGTCCGGTCTTCCGAGCCACTGCACGGCGGCTACTGGGGAGGTCTGGTCTGGAGAAGCTGGAGTCGCTGGCTCCAGTAGGGAGCTTAGGGCCTTTGGCGCCATTTTACAGTGTCCCAGGGAGAGAGCAACCACCTGCCACCGCCTGAGCCCCCAGCGAGGAGTTCAGGCCTGCCTGGGCTCTCAAGCCCAGTGTCTCCATCACTGAGCACAGTTCTGTGCCCCCACCCCAACTTGGTCTAGTGCCCAGGTCCACACCCTGGCCCGGGGTCTAGCACCTTGCTGTATCTGATTGTCTATCAACACCAGGCTGCCTCTGCCCAGAAGCATTGATCATTCCCAAACTGGAGGAAGTGGGACAGCAGCTTTCTTGGGTCACCGCTTGATCAAGCACCTCTCAAACATCAGGTGACTTACTGGAAATCTGCAGGGACACTTTAAGTCTTTACAGGAAAATTGCAATCCCTCTGATTCGCACTACTAGAAGGGAAGATACATGAGCAACATGAGAAAACACGGGAAGAAAGTGTCCCAAACAAACCTAGATGATATATCAAGAGAACCCAAAGATAGCATGGTAGAAGGAATGACAGAAAGGGAGTTCAGAATGTTCATAATTAAAATGATCCGAGAAGAGAATGATGTGACGAGAGGGCAGATTCAAGCTATGAATAATCAGCTAATAGAGCAATTGCAGGAAGCAAAAAATCATTTCAATAAAGAGATAGAAGTTCTGGGAAAAAACCAAACAAACAGAAATCCTTGAAGGAAACAAGGAAATGAAGGAAACAATAAACCAAGTGAAAAACTCAATAGAAAGCATAATTAACAGAATAGATCACTTGGAAGACAGAACCTCAGACAATGAAGACAAAATATTTAATCTTGAAAACAACGTCGAACAAACAGAGAAGATGGCTAGGAATCATGAATGAAACCTCCAAGAAATATGGGGCATCATGAAAAGACCAAATTTAAGAGTTATTGGGATTGAGGAAGGCACAGAGATACAAACCAAGGGTATGAATAATCTGTTCAATGAAATAATATCAGTAAATTTCCCAAATATGATGAATGAGATGGAAAATCATTTACAAGAGGCTTACAGGACACCAAACGCACAGAATTACAACAGATCCACACCAAGTCACTTTATAATGAAAATACCTAACATACAAAACAAAGATAGAATTTTAAAGGTGGTCAGAGAAAAACATCAGATTACCTACAGGGGGAAACCAATATGGATACCAGCAGATTTCTCAGCCCAGAACCTAAAAGCAAGAAGGGCGTGGAACAACATATTTCAAGCTCTGAAAGAAAGCAGATGCCAACCAAGAATCTTATACCCAGCAAAACTTACCTTCAGATTTGATGATGAAATAAAATCCTTCCATGATAAACAAAAGGTTAAAGAATTCACAAAGAGAAAGCCTGCCCTACAGAACATTCTCAACAAAATATTCGAAGAATAAGAAACGAAAAATAACAATCTCCGTCATCATGGGGAGGAATTACCCTAAAGAAAGAGTCAATCAAAGGAGAAACAAAGTTAAGCTAAAAACCCTAAAAAAGCTAAAATGACAGGAAATACAAGTCATATCTCAATAATAACCCTAAATGTAAATGGCCTAAACTCATCAATCAAAAGACATAGACTGGCATATTGGATTAAAAAGAAACAACCAACAATATGCTGCCTTCAAGAGACTCATCTCATAGAAAAACATGCCCACAGACTAAAGGTGAAAGGTTGGGAAAAAACATACCATGCACATGGACTGAGTAAAAAAGCAGGGGTTTCCATCCTCATTTCAGAGAAAGCAGACTTCAAGTCACAGTTAGTCAGAAGGGATAAAGAAGGACATTTCATACTGCTTAAAGGAAGCATAAATCAGCAAGACATAACAATCATAAATATTTATGTACCGAACAGTGGTGCATCCATGTACATCAATCAGATCCTTCTCAAATTCAGGAGCCAAATAGACCAAAACACAATACTGGGGGACTTTAACACTCGTCTCTCACCGTTGGACAGATCTTCCAAGCAAAAATTGAACAAAGAAACCATAGGACTCAATGACACAATTGCTAATTTAGACTTAACAGACATATGTAGAATATTCCATCCATCAAAAAGCAAATACACTTTCTTCTCAGCAGCTCATGGCTTCGTAACTAAAATAGACCATATGTTATGCCACAAAGCTACTCTTAGCAAATACAAAAACATAGAGATACTACCTTGTATACTATCAGATCATAATGGAATGAAATTAGATATCAATGATAAAGTTAAAAACAGAAACTACTCCAAGACCTGGAGATTAAATAATATGCTATTGAATGATACATGGATAACAGAAGACATTAGGGGGGAAATTAAAAGATTCTTAGAGGTCAACGAGAACAAAGACACAACATATCAAAATCTCTGGGACACTATGAAAGCAGTGCTAAGAGGAAAATTCATTGCGTGGAGTGCATTTAATAAAAGAATGAAAAGTCAACAAATCAATGACCTTACATTACAGCTCAAAGCCCTAGAAAAAGAGGAACAGATCATCACCAAAAGTAGTAGAAGAAAGGAAATAATCAAAATCAGAGCTGAAATCAATGAAATTGAAAGAAAAGAAACAATTCAAAAAATTGACAAAACAAAAAGTTGGTTCTTTGAAAAAATAAACAAAATCGAAAAACCCTTAGCCACGCTAACAAAGAGAAGGAGAGAGAAACTCCAAATTACTAAAATTCATGATGGAAATGGAAACATTACAACAGACACAATTGAAATACAAAACATAATTAGAAGTTACTTTGAAAATTTATACTCCAACAGAATAGAAAACCTCAAAGATATTAACAGGTTCCTAGAGACATATGAGCCACCCAAACTGAATCTGGAGGACATACACAACTTAAATAGATCAATTTCAAGCAATGAAATAGAAGAAGTCATCAAAAGCCTACCAACAAAGAAAAGTCCAGGACCAGATGGATTCACAGCCGAGTTCTACAAGACCTTCAAAGAAGAGCTCATTCCAATACTCCTCAACGTATTTCAGGAAATAGAGGAGGAGGGAAACCTTTCAAACTCATTCTGTGAAGCTAATATCACCCTGGTACCAAAACCAGAAAAGGACACATCGAGGAAAGAAAATTTCAGACCCATATCTCTAATGAATATAGATTCAAAAATTCTTAACAAAATTGTAGTGAATCGCATACAAAAGCATATTAAAA
>JAJEJO010002680.1:12667-27331 GCA_020662805.1 Glaucomys volans
ACATGATTCTCTATTTAGATGACCCTAAGAATTCCACCAGAAAACTTCTGGAACTCATGAATGAATTCAGTGAAGCAGCATGATATAAAATTAATGCTCATAAATCTAATGCATTTTTATTCGTAAGTGATGCATCCTCTGAGAGAGAAATTAGGAAAACTACCCCTTTCACATTAACCTCAAAAAATAAAATACTTGGGAATCAATCTAACAAAATAAATGAAAGACCTCTACAATGAGAACTACAGAACACTAAAGAAAGAAGTTACAGAGCATCTGAGAAGATGGAAAGATCTCCCATGTTCTTGGATAGGCAGAATTAATATGGTCAAAATGACCATACTACCAAAAGCACTATACAAATTCAATGCAATTCCAATTAAAATCCCAATGACGGACCTCATAGAAATAGAGCAAGCAATCATGAAATTCATTTGGAGGAATAAGAGACCCAGAATTGCTAAAGCAATCCTTAGCAAGAAGAGCGAAGCAGGGGGTTTCACAATACCAGACCTTCAAATATACTACAGAGCAATAGTAACAAAAACAGCATGGTATTGGCACCAAAATAGACAGGTAGATCAATGGTACAGATTAGAGGACACAGAGACAAACCCACATAAACACAGGTATCTCATACTTGACAAAGGAGCCAAAAACATACAATGGAGAAAAGACAGCCTCTTCAACAAATGGTGCTGGGAAAACTGGAAATCCATATGCAGCAAAATGAAACTAAACCCATATCTCTCACCCTGCACAAATCTCAACTCAAAATGGATCAAGGACCTTGAAATTAGACCAGAGACCCTGCACCTAATAGAAGAGAAATTAGGTCCAAATCTTCATCACATTGGCTTAGGACCAGATTTCCTTAACATGACTCCCAAAGCGCAAGAAATAAAAGCAGGAATCAATGATTGGGATAGAGTCAAACTAAAAAGCTTTTTCTCAGCAAAGGAAACAATCAGCAATGTGAAGAGAGAGCCTTCAGAGTGGGAGAAAATCTTTGCCACACACACTTCAGATAGAGCACTAATCTCCAAAATCTACAAAGTACTCAAAAATCTTTACACCAAGAATACTAATAACCTGTGGCTTTTCAATCATAGTGTTTTTAACAAATGTCATCATGTCTACTCAATTCAACTGTTGGAATATCAGATGATTAAGGAAGAGGGAACTGCATCACTGAAGTAAAGGAATTATTATTATGAAAATATATGAACTTTGTTTAAGAGAATAGCATACAGTGTAGAAAGAAGTATAAATGACACTGCTTTTGAAATAATACCTGTCTGGATTCAAATTCAGGCTCTGTCACTTATGGCCTCTGTGGTTTTAGGCAAGTTCTGAACATCTCTGGGATTCCATTCTTCTATGTTGAAGTCAAGTGTTGCTTTTTGCCAACTGTTTCCCATCTCCCTTGTTCCAGGCACTTACCTGATAGAACTGCCTTCATTTGGGTGGTGCTATGTAAGTGACTAGCTCTGGCCAAATCATTGTTCAGTGATGTGTGCTATTTCTGGGACAGAACATCTTGTTAGTTTGAGACTGAGGCTCTCTTTACATGTGGAACAGTGACAGATCATTTTCTAAATGGTGGTTGCTTCATCAATTTGTATCTCTGAGCCATTCCAGTAGGAATCATTTAGGCCCCAATATTCACCATCCTGTGAAGAATGTGTACCTGCCATAGACATGCAGTAGGAGTGAAAAATAAGCCACCAAATTTTGATGGTTGCCTGGAACCACAACATTAACCAACCCCTACTGACTCATATATCTCATCTATAAATTAAAACAACACTCTCACAAAATTTTTGTGAGGATGAGATAAGTCACATGATGATGTAATTGATTAACATATAATAAGATCTCAAAATATGACAGCTATACTTAATAATAACAAAATGATTCTGGAAAATGTGGGAAAATTGTATAAAATGAAAAGTATTGTGTCTGCCTATCCTGACAGATAAAATTGTATCCTGTTTAGAAAAGTGATGCATTTTATTTATTGCTACACATAATACTTCCAAACAACTTGCACCTTTGCAAGCATTTCTTACCACCAGGCTATTAGAAATATGTTTATAGGGCTGGTATTGTAGCTCAGTAGTAGAGCGTTTGCCTAGCATGTGAGGCACTGGGTTTCATTCTCAGTACCACATATAAATAAATAAAATAAAGGTCCACTGACGACTAAAAAAGTACTTAAAATAATATATGTGGTTGGGGTTGTAGCTCAGTGGTAGAGCGCTTGTCTCGCATATATGAGGCATTAGGTTTGATCCTCAACACCACATTAAAATAAATAAATAAAGGTATTATGTCCACCTACAACTAAAAATAAAAAAGTAATATGTTTATAAATTGGGGGCTTCTGTAAAAAACAAAAAAAGTGGAAATATTAGAGCAGGAGAGAGACTGACTAGTCAAATAAGACAAAATGGGTTGAAGAGCAATAAGTAACTTCACATTGAGAGTACATTATAATTACTAGTAAACAGACATTCCATTATTCTTTGTAAATATGGGAACAAAATATTACTGTAGTAGAAAATATTTAGTTCGAACAGGTTTTCCCAAAATATTTTCTGAGGTTGAGGTACCTCAACTACTCTCCTCTGGAAAACTGTTCCATTCAGATGTAAATTGGACAATATACCACTCTTTTTGAGGTTCATGTTTTGTATCAGCAAATTATCTAAAAATTTCTTACAATATCAAAATCCTTTTACCTTCATTTTTGTTTGTGCCACATTTCTCTATTGGTTGATCACAGTTTTGTTGTTGCTGTCTCTCAGACTTAGTGTTTTGCAGAATAATCTTGGAAGTGCTGAGATGAGAATAAAATAAAATGAATTACTTAGGGTGCATTAAAATAAAGTATCACAAGCTAAAATATTTTAAACATTCTTTCAATGAATATTTATTTTTTAATATATAAATAATACTTTATATTTTCCCCCAAACTAACTGCTTTGTCAAGATGATTAAAGTAATATCACTGCAGTGGTAGAGAATTAAAAGATTCAGAATATTTGACATAAATCAAGATACAAAACATAAAAGATTTAATAGTTTCAAACACAAATTGACTGTAAATAACTTTAAATATAGAGCATATAACACAATTTTTCTAAAGTCCCAAAATACAAATGCAATAATTGGGTTAATGTCCAATGTTCATTCTATTTCTACATTTAATATCTACTATTTAAATCCATCAAATGCCCCATAAGTATAAGAACACTTACTCATTTGCCAAAATTTTCCTAATTTAGTAATATCTTCATGAATTTTGTGACATGTATCACCTACAATTTTACTTAATATGTTTTCTTAAATTAAGTCAGTATTTGTTTGGAATAGTTTTCAAGGAGTGGAGGAAATAATAGAAAATCGGGGGAAGGGGAGGGCACCACAACAAAATAGTGTTTGATTGAACTAGTTTAAGATATTTAGAGATTCCAAGCACAATAAAGATTAGGGCACCCCACTCCATAAGTACCTTGGAAAACAAGTAAATACAAGAAACAAAATTCTGAACTGTCACATGATGGCTACTTTCACAATTTTATCGATATACCCAATTCTTATTTTCAAAAAAAGCCTCCCTCCCCCCCTTTTTTTTTAATGTGTGTGATGGTACTGGGATCATACCCAGGGCCTCACACATGCTAGACAAGCCCTATTCCACCTAGCCACATTCTCAGTCTCCTCCTCTTTCCTCAGCGAATCAAATATGAGAATGAAATTAAGACTGGATTTGGAATCGTCAGTAAAAACTGGCATCTAGAACATATCTGGTATTATTAGAAACAACAGAGACAGGAAGTCAACACGCGGCAGACGCGAAACAGGCAGCGTGAAGCACCAAGACGGGGTTTTAGCCAGGGTGGGAGGAGTGGAGCTCGGTCCTGTCTGGCTTCGAGAGCCCCGCCCTTGGAATGACTGACAGGTCCGCGAACCCCGCCCATGCTGCTCTGCTACCCGCCCCCAGTCTCGCGCTTTGCTGTCTGTCTCTCCCCACCATTAAGAGTTCTCCTAAGTCCCTGATGAGGGCAGCACTCTTGTGCGTGCTTTCTCCACCACGTGTACAGAAGTTTGACCACGATTAGAAAGTCTTCTCCCTACTTCTACCCAACTCTACCCTCACAACCTCTGGCTGTGTGGTGGCCACTTGGTTACCCTTTGAAGCCCGATTCTTTGAATAAAATTCTACCAGATACTGCTCCTCCCACCAGAAAACTGTATAAGGTGGCAGAATATAAAAGTCTGTGGGAAGGTTGGGATTTGAGGCAGAGTCCGATCAATCTTAAATCTGAGCTTTGCCATTGATTGCAGTTCTAAATATCTGCAGTCACTGGGCTGTCTCCTCAGAAGGTCAAGCATGCTGTTGGGGGATGGGTGGTGAGGTGGGGGTGGAGGCCAAGGAGGGATGACGGTGGTCCATAGAGGTTCCTGGGGGGATGGTACCTGGCAAAAAGGGCAGTTACATGACCATAAGATCCACATAACCCACAGCTGTGGTGTCTTACCTGACTGCCTGGCGCTTGTCTGAAGAGGGCCGCATGATGGCAAGATCCAAGCTACCTCAGAGATCAGGCGAGCTCAGTTTTCACGTGACTGAGAGGGCTGAAAAACACGTGACCATAGTGTGGCACATGACAACATGAACAACAGCTATAGGATAGCTACAGTGCTCACGTGACTGCAAGTTTTTTGCCTTCTATGTGCTAGTAAGAGCCACCTGGCTGCAGAGCTTGGATCTGCAGAGATCAATAGCTCGTGATCTTCACTAGATAGAAGGCTGAACCTGACACTGTGGAGGAGAGAGGCCTGAGGGGGAAGCATGGTGTATATGACCATAGATAAACATGTCCCTAAACTGTAGGCAACTATAAGACTTGAGGGTGGAAGCTTCCACATTCTGGTAGCCAGCAATAGCCACATGATGAAAGAATACAGATAATCGGCAGGATGTTGTAGTCACTAGAAAAGCTGGATCCTACCACATGACCATAACAGGAAAGAAACCACAGAGACCAAAAGATCTCAGTCTTTAAGAGCTCATGGTGCTGACATGACTAGTAGAACAGGGACAACCACATCATTTTAGAGTCCACATGTTGGGAGCATCCATATGACCAGCAGCCTTAGGAACCCACAAAGTTCAGAACACTGGACTGGGAAATTTGCATTGCCCTTATGTAAGCCTGGACCTGAAGGATGAAAGTCAGTGTCTCATAATAGTTGTCATAGTTTATTTTCCATTAGTATATACTACTGGAGACTAGGTTATTTATAAAGAATAGAGGCTTATTTTGGCTTATGTTTCTGGAAACAGGGAAGTGCAAGACCGTGGTACCAGAATCTGCTCAGATTTGGATAAGTGTCTTATGCTGCATCACAACATGGAGGAAAAAACAAAAGAGTATGGAGTATTGGGGAAGAGGGAAAAAATGAGGGGTGACTACCCTTTATAATAACCCATTCTCAAGGAAACTAATGCAATCACAAGAGAACTGCATTAATCCCTCTTAAAGACCTAATCACCCCTAAAATTTCCCAACACCTCTTCATCAATGGAAATCAAATTTCAACTTGAGTTTCAAAGAGAATAAACTCATATTAAAACCATAGCTCTAGTTAGTAACATACAATAAGGTCTAACACTCTCCTATTGTCAATAGGACTTCTATTTTATTTCAAGGTACTTTACCATTCTCTTTAAAACATTTTAACTGATGCATTAAAAATATATATATTTTCATGGTAACATGTGATATATATATATATGTAACATATATATATATATATAAAATACACACACACACACACATATATATATAGTTGTGTAATGCTCAAATCAGTATAAACATACCTATCCCATCAAATGTTTATCACTTATTTATGATAAGAACATTCAAAGGTCTTTATTTTAGCTTTGGGGGAGAGAAGTTGAACCCAGACCCTTGTACATACTAGGCAAGTACTCTACCACTGAGCTACATCCCAAGCCCTTTTTTTATTTTAAGACAGAGTCTCATTAATTTGCCCAGGCTGGCCTTGAACTGAACTTGAGATCCTGATGCCTCAGCCCCCTGAGTAGCTGAGATTATAGGTGTGCACCACTTCACCCAGCTTTATTTTGGCATTTAAAAAATATACAATACATTTTTTATTATCTGTAGTCAGTCTGATACTCAACAGAACAGCATAATGGCTCCCATCTAACAATAATTTGGTTCCTTTTAAACTTTCTCTCTCCCTCCATTCTACTCTCCCAATCCTCCAAAAACCACCATTCTACTCTCAGTTTCTATGAGATCAACATTCTTTTAGATTCCATTTATAAGTGAGATCTTGCAGTACTTATAGTTCTGTGCCTGGCTTATTTCAATTAATTATTTTAATGTCAATACTATGCTCTTTTTATTACTGTTGCTCTGTGGTATATTTTGAAGTCAGGTAGTGTAATGCCTCCTGTTTGTTCTGTTTGCTCAATATTGTTTTGACTATTCAGAATTATTTGTGGTTACATATGAATTTTAGGATTTTTGCTAGTTCTGAGAAGAAATTCCTTAGTATTTTGATAGGAGTTACATTGAGTCTGTAGATTGTTTTGGGAAACACAGATATGTTAATGATATTGATTCATCCAATCAATCTGCCTGGGATATCTTTCTATTACTTTATATCCCTTTTAACTTTCTTTTTATCTATCTATCATCTATCTATCTATCTATCTATCTATCTATCTATCTATCTATCTATCTATCTATATAGTACTGGTACTAAACCCAGGGGTACTTTACCACTGAGCTACTTCCCCAATCAATTATATTTTTTAACTGGAGACAGTCTTGCTAAATTGCCTGGTCTCAAACTTGTGTTCCTCCTGCCTCAGCCTACTGGGTAGCTGGGATCACAGGAGTGTGCTACCTTACCTGGCCTCTTTAATTTCTTTCACTAATGTTTTATCATTTTCATTATAGATATATTTCACCTGTTTGGTAAATTTATCCCTAAGTATTTTATTTTCATATGTGTATAGTTATTAGATATAGGATTGATTTACTAATTTATTTTAAAGATAATTTGCTATTGGTGTACAGTAATGCTACTGTTTTTCCTATGCTGATTTAGTATCTTGTAACATTGCTGAGTTCATTTATCAGCTCTAATTTTTGTTTTTTGGTGGCAATTTTGGGGTTTTCTATATATAAGATTTTGTTAGCTTTCCATTACTGTGACAAAATGCCTGACAGAAATCAACTTAAAGGAAGGAAAGTTTGGGGTCAATGTGAAAGATTTCAGTCCATTGTTAGCTGGTTACATTACTTTTAGGCCTGTGGCAAGGCAGAACATTATGGCAAGGATCATGGTGGAGCAAAGTCGCTTACTTCATGGTCAGGAAGCAGAGAGAGAGGGAGGAAGGGACAAAATAAATCTTTTAAAGTCATGCCCCAGTAACTTACTTATTCCAAATAGTTACCACATCCTAAAGGTTCCACTACCTCCCAATAGTGTTACAGGCTGGCAAGCAATAATTTAGCACATGGCCTTTGGAGGACATTTCATATTTCTGGATGTGAAGCATCCCCCAAAGACTCATGTGCAACGATGTTCAGAGTTGGGGATTTTAGGGAGTGATTAGATCATGAGGACTCTCACTTTATCAGTGTATTCATATCCATTGATGGCTGACTATTCTACTGGATGTGGTGGAAATTATAAGAAGGTGGGACATGGTTGGAAGGAGTAGGTCACTGGTGATATGCCCTTGGGGACTATATCTTCTCCTTGGGACTTTCCCCCTCTCTCTTTTTCTATTTCTCCATCTCTTTTTCTCTTTCCTTTTCAGATGCCATGAGTTGAGCAGCTTCCCTCTCCTATGCCCTTCCACCATGATGTTCTGCCTCACCTCAAAACCAAAGCAATGGAGACAGCTGACCATAGACTGAAACCTCTGAAACTATGAGCCAAAATCAGTCTTTCCTCCTGTTCTTGTCAGATTTTTCACTGCTGTGACTAAAAGATCTGACCAGAACAACTGTAGAGGAAGAAAAGTTTATTTAAGAGCTCATGGTTTCAGAGGTCTCAGTCCATACACGTGTGGCCAGCTCCACTTCCCAGGGTTCCAGATGAGGCTGAAAATCATCACAGAGGGAAGCAGTTCACATGATGATCAGAAAGGAGAGAGAAAGAGAGAGAGAGAGAGAGAGAGAGAGAGAGAGAGAAAGACTGTATTTGCCAGGTACAAATATATAACCCAAAGCCACACACCCCCAATGAGCCATTTCCTCTAGTCACACCCCACCTGCCTCCAGCTACCATTCAGTTAAGCCCATTAGGGATTAATTCACTGGTTAGTTTAAGACTCTCACAACCTAATCATTTCCCCTCTGAACCATTTCACATTGTCTCACATGTGAGCCATTGGGGTAACCTCACAAACAAACCAAAACACTTCTTCTGAGTTGTTCTTGTCAGATATTTTGGTCACAGTGACAAAAATCTGACTAACACAAGATCTCAAACATAACCTTCACCATTGACCCCCAAAAGTTCATGCCCTTTTCATAATGCAAATCGCATTTAGTCCATCTCCAAGAGTCTCAAAATCTTAACAGTTTTAGCATTGCTCAAAAATCCAGGTCCAAAGTCTCCTCTAAGATTCAAGACAAACTCTTACATGTGAATCTTTTTTTTAAAAAAAAGTTACATACTTCCAAGCACTACTTGTGTCCTTGTTTGCCTTTGAGTGCCTGGAACTCTCTCCTCAAAGCAAAATCTCAAACAAATTTTCACTTTTACAACCTTAAGCCTGCAATGGGTGAGGTCCGTCCAGTTAATTGTTGAGATGCTTCTAAGACATCTTTCCTATAGTACTAGTGCAAAGTACTTGGCTTCATTATAATTCTATTAATATCTTTAGCAACCACATCTTCCTTGGAACTGACTTTATAAGTACTTCTTTTCCAATCAAACTGCAAATTTTTTCAAATGTTCCTGGTTTGCTTGTTGTTCACAATTCTCACTGTAAATCTTGATGAAAACAGCCTGAATGCTGTGCTTCCCATGCCCCAGCCTGAATGTTCTGCTACCTTGAAATTTCCTCTGCAAGATTAATTAAGCCATCATCTTAAAACTCAGCCTCACATGATGTCTCAGGGCATGGTCAAAATTTAGACAGGTCTTTGCCATAATATAACATAAAGGTCCTGGAGTCCAATTCCCAACATGGCCCTAATTTCTGTCTGAAACTTTATAAGAACAACCTTAGCTCTCTGCATTCTTATCCGCATCCTGGTTCTTTGACTCCTCACCATAATTGCACATCAGGCTCTGCTTACAACATTCTAGGACTTCTCTAGGCATACATCTTCAAATCTTTTCCAACACCTCTGGTAGACAAATACCAAAGGCAATGACCCCACTTTTTTTCATTCTTATTTTTTTGTTGTTGTTGATGAGCCTTTATTTTATTTATTTAGATGAGGTGCTGCGAATCCAGTGCCTCACCCATGCTAGGAAAGCACTCTATCAACTGAGCTACAACCAGTCCCATGACCCCACATTTGTTACCAAATTTCTGTGCTAGGCAGTTTTCCAATGCTATGCCAAATACTTGACATAAATCAATCTAAATGTAGGAAAGATTCATTTTGGTTCATGTTTTCAGAGGTTTCAGCTGACTGCATAGCTCTAAGTTCTATGGCAAGGCAGAACATCATGATTGGGCTAATGTAGTAGAGAAGAGCTTCTTACTTCACAGTAGGTGAAAAACAGTGTGCAAATCCTAGGGCCACCAATACCACAGTGCTTTGTCGCAACTGAATCCCCCAGCCCACTGAGAACAGCACAGCATAGGGATAGGAACAAGGCCCATACTACTATGAGTTGCCTACTATGAGGTGGACATATGGCCCAAGAATGTGGCAACCACACATGGTTGTTGCTCACAAGAATATAAGTCCAATTTGCTGAGGCCCCAAATTGGCCTAGGGTAGGTTCAGAGGCTTCATCTGGAGGCAGTGTGACCTATAAACAGAGATTCTCAGGATCTTTCCAGCGTTTGATTTCACAAGTCTGTCACTGAGTTCTAAGGCAAAATCTTGTTTTCTTTCTTGCTCTGTCTCTAAATGAAGGAGTCTTCCACTTCTCTCTCATTCTCAAGGTTGGGAGAGGATTATTGGAGGCAACCCTTGACTTCCCAGGCTTATGATGAACTGGTTTACAACTGACTCATAGAGTCAGAGGGGCCTGCACAAGACCCATTCCATTTCAGGTGGTAATGCAGGCTGAAACAGAGTCTCTTCCACAAGGACACAGCTCTCCCTCCACCTGATACAGATCTGGAGGCTCTATTTTGAAAATTTGTCTTTGGCTTCTGCCTGATGCTGGGTCTCACTGTAGCAGAGTTAGCAGTGGGCTGCAAGGAAAACTCCTATGTTAACTTTTCTGTCCTATGTCCTAGATGCTGGTGTTTTGCACCTTGCTTTACTGTTCAAGGTTGGGGAAGTAATTGTAGGAAGAGTCCCTTGTACACCTGGCTAAGGATGGTCCAGTTTAGTCTAGAAATTCTGACCTGGCAGCAAGGGTTGTGGGTCTCTGTCAGTCTCTGGAATTCACTGTGGTGGATCTGGAAGTGCTTCAAATCTAAGGTCTGGGATTTATTCCCTCTCTCTCCACCAAACAAAAGTGTCTATTTCTATGAGATGCTGCTTTTAGCTGGAGGTGGTAAAGCTTTCCTTCCTGCCTTCTTTAATCCATCTTTTAAAATTGTTCTCCTATTGAGCACTGTGGTATCTCATCTCTTTTCCTTAGCTCTTGTGAAGTTATTTTGGTGTGTGAATAACTGTTCAGCTTGACATGCCTGTAAGGAAACAATCACTGGAGTACCTTCCTCAGTCACCACCTTTCTCCCAATTTACTTGACCTTTCTAACATGGATTCCTAATTAACTTTAGAGACAAAATAATTAGTTATGCTCTTCAATTGATGTGAAAACTAAGCAAAAATTAAATATGTATCTTCTGTACTTAATAAAGGCTAAACATTTGCTTGGAGGAAGATTTAGAAAGATGATTCCTAAGCCTTTTACTTATCAATGACTGGGCCTGTGATAAAGTGTTCTTTATTCTAGTTCCTGCCACAGTATTTTCTTTGAGAAAGACAGGAGGAGAGTTGGCCATGTGAACTTGGGTTAAACCCTTTGGGGATCGAAATTATGTTACCAAATACCTACTTGATTCTCTAACAACTAGAATCATTTGCAGATCTCTATATAGAATCCTAATACCAGGAAGAGAGATATTGTCTGAATCCTTTGTGTTTCTATATTCCCTTCATAATATTATGCTTGACACGTATTGGGTGCTTAAATGAATGAACGAATGAATGAATGGTACTTATATTCTAGACATATATCATTTTCCTCCATAATAGCAGCTGCTCCCATTCCATGAACTCAGATTTGGAGCCAAAGTTCATTAATGATTCATTAAGAATTTATGTAATATAACCTTAGGCTTACCTATAACTATGTTTTAATTAGAGCATTATAGCTATACATAAGAGTTGGGTTTATTTTGACAAAATCACACATGTACAGAATCTTATTTATTCCATTTCAGTCCTAATTTGCTCCCACCTTTTTCTCCCTTCCTCCCTCCCACTATTCTCATTCCTCTACACTACTAGTTCTTTAACTTATTATTTGTTTATTTTTGATTGGTGCTTTATACATATACATAAATGTGGAATTCACTGTGATATGTTTCTACATGCACATAGTCTCTTTAATTTTAATTTTTTATTTTTTGGATTCATTGTACACAAATGGGGTACAACTTTTCATTTCCCTATATATGAAGTAGAGTCACCATTTGTGTAATCAGACATGTACATAGGGTAATGATGTTTGTCTCATTCCATTTTCTTTCCTTCCCTCAGCCCCCTTCCCACCCCGCATTTCCATCTACAAAATCCATCCTTCCTACAAGCTTCCCTTACCCACCCTCTGGTTATATATCACCATCCACTTATCAGAGAAAACATTTGGGCTTTGGTTTTTTGGGATTGGCTTATTTCACTTAGCATGATATTCTCCAGCTCCATCCATTTACCTGCAAATGTCAAAATTTTATTATTATTTATGGCTGAATAATATCCCATTTTGCATATATACCACAGTTTCTTTGTCCATTCATTTATTGAAGGGCATGTAGATTGGTTCCACAATCTAGCTATTGTGAATTGAGCTGCTATAAACATTGACATGGCTACGTCACTGTAGTTTGCTGGGTATAAACTGAGGAGTGGAATAGCTGGTTCCATTCCAAGTTCTCTTTTTTCTTGGATTTTTATTTTATTTTATTTTAATTTTGGTTCAATTTACACAAATGGAGTACAACTATTGTTTTTCTGGTTGTGTACACAGTAGAATCACACCATTTCCATATTCATACATATACATAGTATAATGATGTTTGTCCCAATCTATTATCTTTCCTTCCCTACCCTCCTCCCCTTACTTTCCTCTATACAATCCATCCTTCCTCCATTCTTCCCCTACCCTCCCCATTACATACCATCAACTACTTATCAGAGAAATCATTCGGCCTTTTGTTTGTTGGAATTGGCTTATCTCACTCAGCATGATACTCTCCAACTCCATCCATTTACTTGCAAATGTCTTAATTTTATTATTCTTTATGGCTGAATAATATTCCATTGTGTATATATACCATAGTTTCTTTATCGATTCATCTATTGAAGGGCATCTAGGTTGGTTCCACAATCTCCCTATAGTGAACTGGGCTGCTATAAATATTGATATGGCTGCATCACTATAATATGCAGATTTTAAGTCCTTTGGGTATAGGCCAAGGAGTGGGATAACTGGATCAAATGGTGGTTCTATTCCCAGTTTTCTAAGGAACCTCCATACTGCTTTCCAGAGTGGCTACACCAATTTGCAACCCCACCAGCAATGTATGAGAGTACCTTTTTCCCCACATCCTCACCAACACCTATTGTTGCTTGTATTCTTGATAATAAACATTCTAATTGGGGTGAGATGATAGCTTAGGGTAGTTTTGATTTGCATTTCTCTTATTACTAGAGATGTTGAACATTTTTTCATATATCTGTTGATTGCCTGTAGATCCTCTTCTGTGAAGTGTCTGTTCATTTCCTTAGCCCATTTATTGATTGGATTATTTGTGTTCTTGCTGTAAAGTTTTTTGAGCTCATTATAAATTCTGGATATTAGTGCTCTATCTGAAGTGTGTGTGGCAAAGATTTTCTCCCACTCCGTAGGTTCTCTCTTTCACCACTTCTGTTCAACATTGTCCTTGAAATTCTAGCCAGAGTGGTTAGACAGACTAAAGAAATAAAAGGGATATGAATAGGAAAAGAAGAACTTAAACTATCACTATTTGCAGATGATATGATTCTATATTTACAGGAGCTGAAAAATTCAACCAGAAAACTTCTAGAACTCATAAATGAATTCAGCAAAATAGCAGGATATAAAATTAACACTAATAAATTGAATGCATTTTTATTCATAAGTGAAGACTCCTCTAAAAGAGAAGTTAGGAAAACTACCCCTTTCACAATAGCCTCAAAAAAAAAAAAAAACCTGGGAGTCAATTTAACAAAAGAGGTGAAAGACCTCTACAACGAGAACTACAGAACACTAAAGAAAGAAATTAAAGAAAACCTTAGAAAATGGAAAGATCCTCCATGTTCTTGGCTAGGCAGAATTAATATTATCAAAATGGCCATACTACCAAAAGTGCTATACAAATTAATTGCAATTCCAATTAAAATCCCAAAGATGGACTTCATAGAAATAGAACAAGCAATCATGAAATTCATTTGGAGGAATAAGAGACCCAGAATAGCTAAAGCAATACTTAGCAAGAAGAGCGAAGCAGGTGGTATCACAATACCAGACCTTCAACTATACTACAGAGCAATAGTAAATAAAGCAGCATGGTATTGGCACCAAAATAGGCAGGTAGACCAATGGTACACAATAGAGGACATACAGACAAACCCACAGAAATACAATTATCTCATACTTGAGAAAGGCTCCAAAACATACAATGGGGAAAAGATAGCCTCTTCAACAAATGGTGTTGGAAAAACTGGAAATCCATATACAGTAAATGAAACTAAACTCCTATCTCTCACCCTGCACAAAACTCAACTCAAAATGGATCAAGGACCTAGGAATTAGACCAGAGACCCTGCACCTAATAGAAAAAAATGTAGGTCCAAATCTTCATCATATCAGCCTAGGTCCAGACTTCCAAGTTTTCTTTTTTTTTAATATTTATTTACTTATTGATTCATTGAACACAGATGGAGTACAGCTATTGTTTCTCTGGTTGTACACAAAGTAGAGTCACACCATCTGTGCATTCATACATTTACACAGGGCAATGATGTCTGTCACACATTCTGTTATTATTCTTACCCCCCACCCCAACCCCACCCCTCCCTTCCCTCTATGCTATCTATCCTTCCTCCATTCTTGTCACCCTTCTACCCCACATTATGCATCATCATTCATTTATCAGAGAGACCATTCGGCCTTTGGATTTTTGGGATTGGCTAATCTCACTTAGCATAACA